>CAIGRB010171629.1:40949-100498 GCA_903798255.1 Fraxinus quadrangulata | reverse complement strand
TTCTTACCCTTAAGAAAATTTCTCATCACATAACTCCAATACGAATAATTCTTTCCATCCAATCTCACACTCACAGACTGAAAAAAATCGTATCTTTTAGTAGCCAAAATCATAAAACAAAAGGAAAATCAGATCTCAAAATAGAGTAAAACGAAATACCAGATTGCAGAAACCGAATCAAAACGAAACACCAGATCGCAGAAATCGAATCAAAACGAAACACCAGATCGCAGGAAAAAATTTCTTAGCAGGGCGCACTGCCCAAGCAACCCCCAACCAACTTACCGCGAAGTTGGATTCGCGAAAGCTATGTTTGAAATTAGTCTTGTCCCATAAAATTTAGCTCTAATATCATGTTAAACAATCCAAAAAAATAAAGAAAAAGAAGATGAGGCTATGGTTTCATTGATATTGTATAATGAAATTGAATACAAAAGGATAATTTAACCAAAATACAAAGAGATTATATATAGGCTAAATAAAGAAAACTAAATAGATTATTATACCCTTAATAAATAATAAAACAAAATAAACCTATATTTCTTAACAGTTCCAACTTCTTTTGCTTCGTTTTTGAGTGTTGTCTTCAAAAGTTTAATCACGTAAAGAGAAGAACTTTTGAGCTACTTAATCTGGGTTTTTCCCCAAAAATATATATAAATAAATAATCTATAATTATTTGAAATTAATTAAAAAACGAAAGCTTGAGAAAATTAAATTCAATCTGATAGAGATCTTTGAATGTTAGAACATAAAAATCATAGCAATACATGTAAAATAAGGGTAGGTCGAAAACTGGCAATGTGATTTTGATTTTATCGGATAAAGTTATAAACTAAGCTTCCTTTGTTTCATTTTCTTTTTGCTACCGAACTGTTTCATTTCCTTTCCTTTCGTGGATTCATTTTGTTTGATTCTTGTGGTTGAAAATGAATCTTATCAAAGGATTCTGGATGACCCAGAAAAGCTTTCTATAGGCTGTTTAGATTGTTCACACACTTTAATCAGTGAATAAGCCTTGGAGTTTTATTGACCATCAAAATCTACAGAAAAAAAATATATATATAACAATAATAAATAAATAAATAAATTGCTAGTACTGGAAGGGACAAATGGTAATCATTACTAATCTCTTTTGGTCTCTTTCGTATTCTACCCTTTTGTTTAGTGGAGCTCGTGCTTCTTGCTCGTGAACATAGGTCAAGTGTCACGCACCGGGCGTGCTTCTCTCCTCATCTGGCATGGCAATAACGTCAACAGCTAGATGTATGGCTATATTACCGAATACTACACTAATGATATCACTATATGAAGATATTGTGATACATCATACTCATAAACGTGAGTGTAGGTTGTTTTGGGCTTGCCGGCTTAAGCAAGGGGAGAAGGCTGCCCCAGGGTGTGGAGCTTTGAGGGCCGCACGGCGGTCTGTGATATTGAGTATCAAACTACATTAACTCAAGTGTTCATGCTCACATTTATATTTTGTTTAAAACCTAATTTGGGGACTTCCGCAATATGATAAGTGGTATTAGAGCCAACACTATAAACATTCTCAAATAGGTAATAAACCACGACACCATTAGTAACAAGCATGAGAAACTAATTTTAATCATCACATTCTTGTCTTCCAGGATGATAACAACAGCTAATACGAAAAAGGCTAGATATTCCCATATGTTTATGGATTCTCAATCAGACAATCTTAAAACTAGAGTGTGCAAAAGACACTCTACTTTTCATTGCTTTTTCCTTGATGGCAGAAAACCCTTATTCAGCAAGAAAACAATATATCATATTGGCTTCTTTCCGCCCTGTGAAAAGTTAGAGAGAGAAGTATGAATTGAAAGTGCCTTTTTAGTGGCCCAAAGAAATGTAATAGCAGGCATTAAAGCTGAAATCTTGATGCCTTAGCTTGTTGTTTTGTACTCATGGAAAAATGAGGTGGGATGGGGTGGGGTGGGGTAGGGTAGGGGTAGGTCTGGGGACCATTTTTACCATATCATTTTCAGCATTTTCACTTGGTTAATAGCTTTGCTTGTTTAAAGATGTTTGCAGAGCTCTGTTCATGTATAGCTCTCAGTGTGCTGACATTAGGGTACCCTATACTATACATCAGAAAAAGAGGAGGCATACAGAGAAAGAATCTTTGCTTTCCTTCTTGAATGAACTATTATCAAGTTAGAGGCATGTTTGCTTCTACATTTGCACTTATATATTGTTGCTTTCACATGCTAATTGCCTAATTCTGTTACTTATTTAATTATGTTCTGATATTCATTAAAGTCAAAAAAAAAAAACTAAAATCTTCTTTGTTAAACTGTGCAATCATTTCTAACTTTCGTCTCTCGGTATTAGTATCGGTCCATCAAACTGCTTTCACCGTTGGTGTTCTTTCTACATTTGCACTTATATATTGTTGCTTTCACATGCTAATTGCCTAATTCTGTTACTTATTTAATTATGTTCTGATATTCATTAAAGTCAAAAAAAAAAAAAAACTAAAATCTTCTTTGTTAAACTGTGCAATCATTTCTAACTTCGTCTCTCGGTGTTAGTATCGGTCCATCAAACTGCTTTCACCGTTGGTGTTCTTTCCAATCCCTACTCATTTCACCACTCCACCGGAAATTATCTACGAGTATTACCTAGCAAACATGCATTCCGAATTTGTCATTCATCTTCTCTTCTTTATGTACCTCATCTCCTTTACCTCTGACCTTACTCTGTACAGATTTTGCAAATTCGAAAATTTCTGCTTGCATCCATCATTTTCATAAGAACGCTTTTACTTTCTGATAGCAATTCAAGATTTTTACCATTGATTTGTACTTGCATTTCAGAAATCTTCTGTTTGTAGTATGAAACTGAAGTCTTTATTATTGTTAATTCCATTCCATATTTACTATAATAAAAACCATTTTCCTTCTTATTTTCAGTTTGTTTTACTCTGTACACTGTACGTCTGGTTCGCTTTCTGATCAAGATCCAATGTTGAGAAAAATATTTTTTCAGTGATTTTACTTCAAATTTGTACTATGGTTTCACAAGATTCACCCTCAAATTCCAGTTCAAATATTCTACACCAATTCATTGTCTCAGACTCCATAGCTAGTCAAAACGAGTTTCGAAATCAACATTTTGATCCTTATTCAGTAGATTCAATTGGAAATGGTCCTTACCCCCAGTCTCTAGGTTTGTTGCCAAATACTTATTCTTTTGATGAAAGAATGTCTAGATCTACAGACTTTGTTCATGCCCCTCAACTAACAGATGAAGCTCGTATCGACCGGGATAGACGACTAATCGATCTTCTTGGACCGTCGACTGAGGTTTCCCAGCAAGCACAGAGGCTATCTCTATCTCTAGGTTCAGAACATTCCAGGCAAAGATCATTAAATTCATCAAATTTTATTAGTCCTGGTTACATGATATCTGGAGAAGCAGCAAGAGAATCCTGTAACATGGGACTTGATCGAATGCCTAATGATTTTTCTTTCACCGGAAATGCCTTTTCTCCGATAAATCAATCTTGTTCGACATCGTATGGAACTGAATCATTTGCTGCTGCAATTGGGAGCTCAAAATATTTGAAGCCAGCTCAATCCCTTCTGGAAGAAATGGTTAGTGTTGGAGGAAAGGACATTGATTTGAGCAACCAGAAATACGTCGACAAATTATCTCGTGGCTGCAAGGAAGGCTCTTTTGGACTCTCCTTTGAACTCAAAGCAGAGTTATCGAACAATGAACTGTTGATTGAAAAACATGAAACTTATCTCAACCTTGTAAAGCTTATTGCCTTGCTTGAGGAGGTTGATTCTTACATTTAAACCTCGGATTACTCTAATTTGACAGCTTTTGTCCGTCTGATTGTTTTCGATTGATGTTTACTTTTCAGGTGGAAAGACGATACGAGGATTATTATCATCACATGGAGAAAACAGTTGCATCATTTGAGGTTATAGCAGGTTCAGAAGCAGGAAAAACTTACACTGCTCTTGCACTCCATGCCATGTCCAAACACTTTTGCAGCTTAAGGAATGCAATTTTATTTCAAATTCGTGTGACACGAAAACAGATCACCAAAGACATGCCGAGAATTAGCTCAGGTTTGTCTGAACTAAGCTTGTCTGATCAAGAAGCAAGACATAATCGAATGTCACTTCAACAGCTCGGAGTCATCCAAACATCAAGACAAATATTTAGACCGATCAGAGGACTACCCGAGACTTCCGTGACAATTCTTCGTGCTTGGCTCTTCGAACACTTCCTGCATCCGTATGTGCATGTGCTCTATTATTCGATCAATTTCAAGTTTTCTTCCCAAGCGACACTGGTTAAAGGGTTTTTTGTTTTGTTTCTCAGTTATCCTAGTGACTCGGAAAAGCTTATGTTGGCATCACAGACAGGCTTGACAAAGAACCAAGTACTTATTTTTCCTCTTCAAACGATTTCCATTGGTTTCAACTATTCTTATTTCTATGTATATATGTCTTGAACGATTGTTTCAGGTTTCCAACTGGTTCATAAATGCTCGAGTTCGACTGTGGAAGCCTATGATTGAAGAAATGTATAAAGAAGAATTTGCAGAGAGTTCAACAGAATCAGATCAAGTATTGACAAGCAGTTCCACCACAAGGGAAGGAGTTGGGGATTCTGCAGAGGACTTGAGCTAAATATTTCTTCTTCATCCTTAACCAAATGAACTCCATGATTTTGTTGCTATCTGTATTCTGATTATTAAGGGATTATTACAAGTTGATTGCATTGCAAGTGATAATTTCAAGATTAAGTTTTTTTCCTTTCGAGATTATCCAAACATGCTCTAAACAAAACTAAGTTTAACTCCGAAATCTTTAATCACAAATCAACGTCACAATGAATTTGTTTTTGTTAGGATTTGAATTCCATTTCAAAAGGATAACCTATTTGATGAAGTAACACAATTTCTGATCCCCCCTTCAAAGAAAGCACCACATATCATGGCCCCTTCAAGCGATCATTTCTTACATCTATCTTTTTTCAACAAAGAAGATCCACACTACTCCGTCTCCAACGCGACCTTCATTAGTATGGATGCTCCATCGCATCATTCACCATCTAGAGCCCACACCTTCATTCGAATCTTCTGCGCGCACATGCAGAATTCATCTTGTACATTCGCTTATTTCAACATAATTTCTTGTCCCGAGTTAAAACTGATAAGTATACACTATAATCTATATATTAAAAGATTTAAGAATTAAGAAACAAAAAAATGGACTTACAGAGTGAGACAACTATTTATCATTTCGAATACTAGGAGTGCTGCTGAATTTCTTTAATAAGACAAAAGTATAAGCTATTAATTAAGATAAAACTAATTATTTTAGTGCAACTAAAGTGTTTACTTTCATACTATTGATTCAGATTATGTTATCTACTACTGCTGAATTATGTTTATAGAGCTGTGATGCATCAATCCTGCTAGAGCCTAGATGATAGTGAAACAATAGTTGATGAAAAAAATTCTGGGACCATACAAGAATTCCATGAAGGGATTTTAAGTGATTGAAGAGATCAAAGCTAAACTCGAAGAAGTATGCCCTCAGACAGTTTCATGTGCAGATGTTCAGGCCCCGGCTGTTCGGGATTCCATCATATAAGTAAGAAATTCAAAATAACCTTACAAAATCATAGAAATCGGACATAGCTATTTTCGTGGAAAAAAGAAAAATGAAAAATGAATTCCCTTCGATCATTTAAGGCTGCACAAAGAAAATTACTTGAAACATTTTCAATCATATCTTCCTCGCCTTAATTAAGGTCAAGATCAAAATTCAATTGATTTTTACAAGAAACTTACAGTAACGATGAACATGATAAAGAATGGTAGACCACATTAGGAAGTGCCATTAGGAAGAAGAGTCTCAAAAACAGCAAGTCTAAGTCGATCAAACACTGATATTCCTGCTCCAAATCCCACAATACAAACCCTCATAACACAGTTCAAGCGCGAAGGTTTTGATGTTTGCAACTTCAGAGAAAACCTACAGTGGCTTACAAAAAAATCGGCCCTATAGTTGGTCGAGATAATTACATTTCATCACTTGATTTTCCATCTCCAATTAAATTTGATGACACGTACTTCAAGATCCTTTTATGGGGTAAAGGGCTTTTCAGTTCCGATGAAGCTCTCAGTTACGATGAAGCTCTGCTGACTGGAAACAGTCGCAAAACCATGGAGTTGGTGAAAAGCTATGCAGAAGATGAGGCCTATTCTTCCACCAGTTTGTAAAAATGGTCAAAATGGGGAACATTAGTCCTCTTACTGGTTCAAAAGGTGAAATAAGGAAGAATTGTCACCTAGTGAACTGAAACTTTATTCAATACCTCTAGATAAATTGTGTAATATGACTTGATGTGTGGTTTCAGTTTGTCTTTCCGCAAGTAAATTTGTATTAAGTAGGGTGTCAAATAGTTGGAAGCTTTTCCATCTTGTTTGTAATCTTAGATACTGTTGGCGATTATCTTTGCTGATCTAAATGCAGCAAATTTCAAAGGCAGTTGAGAAGCCCATTTAACATTCTGTTAGGACGGTTGATTCAACTAATATACTTTTAAAATTGGAAGTCATGACCTATCCCCCCTGTTAATGAGCAGTTTTAAGTTCTAATTGTCACAACACAACAACTATGCATTAATCCAAATAAATTTGATGTCGGCTTTCAAATTTTCAATCTAACTCGAAACCTTGTCTTTACATGTTCTTCCAGCTCAAAATTTAGCACAATATCCCAGGTCGGCGGAGGATTCATATGCATTAAATTGCATTTGCACAAAATCCTTCGGTCTTCAACCCACCCACCCCCCACAAGTTTGCTGATGCCGCTTGTGCTGCCGCGTCCCTCTCTTCTTTTCTCTGTTTATTTTACCACTTCTTTACTTCGCCCGATGATGGCTGGCATCAACTGGATTCTTTTCAATGAAGAGTCTTCGCCACCTTTTCCACTTTTAAAAATCCCGCCTTTCATCATGCAAACCTCTCCCCATAATCTGCAATTTCCTTCCGGGTTAAATAAAAAAATATTAAATGAATCTATCACCTCCACCATCACCAGATGCTGTCGGTATCACCCCCACACCCACATCAAACTCTAACCCATCTTCACAACCTCCCATCCACCATCAAAGCCAACATCAACCCCTTCCAAATTTGCAGTCTTCCATGGTTGACTTCCTCCAAACTCCTAATGTCACGATTAGTAAACACAAATCTCCTCCTCTATTTCCAGGCTCCAACCCTTTCCAATCCCCTATTTCCACTACTAGCACTACCAATGAAAACCATAAACCATCACCTAATTCTTACTGCACTAGCAACAGTGGCTCTGAAAATTCTCAACTCAATGTATGGCTGCATTTGTCAATGACATCTGGTCAAAACCTACAAATATAAATTCAGTCTAATCAAGATGAGAATGTTAAGGTAGATAAGTCGTAAGGCGATAATAGAGATTAAGAAGTGAATATGTTCATGAGTTGGTTAAGGTAAGGATAAATTGTGGGAGAATCATTTGAGACTGTTTAAGCCTATGAGCAGAGGCGGTTAGATGGATCATAATAAAGAAGAGGGCAATCCAAAGTTACATGGATTGACGAAATCTTTAAGGGTTGGCTTTGTAGTTTCACTCTGGAAATAAGTATTAATAGAATGAAGAGGAATCAAGTCTGAGACAAACATACTTGTATCCAAGAATTCATTTTTACCCATCAATCAGAAAATTCATCCCCACAACCAAATCAAAATTCATTTCTGCTAATGTTTTTCGATTCATATTAGTCATTCATCCTAAGATCCCAATAAAATTATACTTGAAATCCTAAGAAAAACCATGATACTAGTTTCTATGTTCTACATTACTCATTACTCACTATAGCTCTTATTACTACGTACACTGTGGCTAAAACACGCAATAGCTTCTGGGGACAATCTTCAAAAGCAATTTAAATGGATTGAAATCATGAAAAAGATTCCGGATGTCTGGTGTTCACTCATCGGAAGAAGGATTCCTGCAATTAGGCTGCTGCTACCATGAGCCATCAGCCCACCCCTTATGTATTCACTGTGACAATAATATCAAATTATCCATTGTTCAATTCACCAGGAAAAGGAAATTGGTTGAACAATAAAACCCTTGATGTAAAACATCAGAGAAAAATAAATTGAATTGAGCAATAATATTTCTTAGAGAAATTCGAATTTCATTAGAATAAAACAAATGGCAATGAATCCAACACCCAGAAGCTCATAAAAGAAACCCTAATTGGTGGAACCCACCAAAAATAACATCATTCGATCGCAAAAAACCAAGAAGGAAAATTTTCAGGCAAGATTGCAAAAAAAAATTTGGACCATTTCTCGATTTGTGCGTGTCATCCTTGCGCAGGGGCCATGCTAATCTTCTCTGTATCGTTCCAATTTTATCGGATGTCCCCGAAGGGACGAACTGTAATCTTATCGCATCTCAATATAAACTGGACGATGTAACTGATTTAGTCGATGTGGGACTAGAATAGTTGGGATTCAATTAGCACAGCGCAAGTTAGATTCTGGGTCGGGTTAAAGTTTTCAGCTAGAAATTTGGGCTGGCCCGTTCGTACTAAACTGGCTTGTAACGCATTAGGTAGCAGCCCATGTATTTCTCTCTTCTTCTTTTTTTTTTATAAGAACATTGAATATAGTTAAGTTGATTATATATTTTAAATTTAAATTCACATTGGGTGTAAGTTGGCCAGTTTAAAAGAATATTTATGTGCCTCGGAGGTACTTCTAAAAATGTGTGAAATAATAATAAATATTTGTAGAAGAATAACAATAAAGTAAGTTTCATACTCGACAAATTTACGGATAAAATGAATATTGAAGTTATTTTGTTGACAAATATTGGGATTGACATTGACATGGATATTGAGTTAATGTATCAAACTTCCTCCGTGTTTCAGTTGGAGATCCTCGATTCTTTGTGTTCTATGTAATGCTATTGAGCCATGATATTTAACGTGTGCTTCCATATTTTTTAATTTTCACGTAAAATTTGTTCGACAAACATTTAGTAGGCAATTCATAGAATCTTTTTCGACATCTTCATTAAAATAATCTTCAATACATTCGATGGATTATTATTTAGATGGTGCAAAAGTTAAAAAACTTCGAGTCTACGTGGCATTAATATTTAACAAATAAACATTCAATCTTAAAATTAGTCTCCAATTCATTGTATAGATTGATAGATACATGTTCTTTAATTTTTTAAAAATAAAAACATAATCTTGTCTACATTTTGATAGGAAATATAAATCAGAAAAAGAAGAAAAATTATTTTGTCGGATCACTCCGTCTAACATATCGTCTGAATTTAGACGGAACTCTAAATATTTACGTTTTCTTCTTATCACGTCAGCATGAAAGAGGAATGTTGGATCAAAGATAGAATTTGGAGAAATATAGACTCACTAAGAAAAGGAAAGTCTGTTTCGATGACAAAGTCTACGAACAAATGTGAATATGATCACATCTTTATAAAACCAAAATAATGATATAGAGAAATATATTACAAATGATCTTAAAAAAAAAACTTGTGACCTATCTTAATTCAATGAAAAAACCCTTCTATTGTGACAAGTACATGCATGTCAAAGAAAATTAACTCGATAACTTTATTCATCCATGCTCACTATTTACTTCGTATGAAATCCAATCCAATCTACCCGTACAATCTTGATCCATCAATACTACCACTTGATGTTCTTAATATAACATATTTTCTTTTTAAATACTAATCTTTTTTTTCAAGGTAAAAATTTAGGGACGTTATTCTACAGATAAGCGCTGGAAAAAGGAATAATTAATTCCCCTTTATAACTAAAGGAATTTTTGTGTTCAACTACTGGTCAGCATGTTCATCTTGAACCTTTTTTAGCACCCCTAATTATAGCATTGTTTGTCTGTTTTAGTCCGTTAACTTTGGCAATAAATGTAAGAAAAACTAAAGCAAAATGTCAAATGTGGTAACTGATCAAGTATATGACAAATGGGAATTTCTGTATATGTTCATGGAGCAGGTGAAACTAAAACCAGAAACACTGTCACAAATTTCAAACTCCTTTCTTTAAAATCCATTTCCATAAAGGAGCATATACTACAAGTTGAAGGGGTCATGGTTAGCACTTAGCCATAAGAGGCATGTAGTGGAAGTAGGAGGATTTGGTAGAGGAGCAGTTGATTTGATAACATGAGCTCTCTTTTTCTCCCTCTATATAGATGTGTGTGTGTGTGTGTATATATACACAGAATGATTCATAGGAATTTCATAAAGCAATCTCCGAAGAAGAAAGAGAGTTTTAGTACATTTTTAAGGTGTTAATGGCTTCTCTCAAGGTGCTTTGCTGTCTCATAGCAGTTTCTTTTCTGTCTAGTTCTCTGTTAGACGCTTTTCCGGGTTCGGGTTATGGTTGGGGTGGGGGAGGCTACTCGGGGCTCACGCCAGAATTCTACGACTTTTCATGCCCACAAGCTAATGAGATTATAATGTCTGTATTAGAGAAGGCCATAGCAGAAGATCCCAGAATGGCTGCCTCTTTACTGAGACTCCACTTTCATGATTGCTTTGTGCAGGTAGCTTGATTAAGATTTCATATGCAAAGAGTAATTATTTTAGTTGAATTTAATTGTTTACTTTATCACACTTCTGCTACTGTTGAATTCTGTTTATAGGGTTGTGATGCTTCAATCCTGCTAGATGATAGTGCTACAATAGTTAGTGAAAAGAATTCTGGACCAAACAAGAATTCAATAAGGGGATTTGAAGTGATTGATGAGATCAAGGCTGAACTGGAAACAGTATGCCCTCACACAGTTTCATGTGCAGACATTATCGCCCTTGCTGCTCGGGATTCCGTCGTATTAGTAAGGCATTTCAAATTAATCTTCAAGTTCATTAAAAATTATAACAAGCTTACTGCTATCTACCGAGAAAAAATCAGTATCACCGTTTATCAATTAAAACTGCACGAAGAAAATTACTCGAAACATTTTCGATCATATCTTCCACGCCTTAATTAGGCCAAGATCAAAATTCAATTGATTTTTACAAGAAACTTACAGTGATGATGACCATGCTACAGAGTGGTGGACCACATTGGGAAGTGCCATTAGGAAGAAGGGACTCAAAAACAGCAAGTCTCAGTAGATCAAACACTGATATTCCTGCTCCAAATTCCACCATCAAAACCCTCATAACAAAATTCAAGCGCCAAAGTCTGGATATTGAAGATCTTGTCGCTCTTTCGGGTAAGAGAATTTGTTCATATATCACTATGCCTTGGTTATCAGATTCACTAAATAATCAGGAAAAAGATCCATTATTGGGTAGTGTGAAAAGATGCAAAAAGATGAAAAAATCTGTACATATATGAACTGCTAATAATTTGTTTATTTAACAATTCTATCTCGAGTTAAATTACAGGAGGCCATACAATTGGGGTGGCAAGATGCGTGACATTCAGACAAAGGCTATACAATCAAAATGGGAACAACCAACCAGATGCAACTTTAGAGAAAACATACTACAATGGCTTACAAAAAGTCTGCCCTAAAGTTGGTGGAGATAATAACATTTCACCACTTGATTTTGCATCCCCAGTTAAATTTGATAACACATATTTCAAGCTCATTTTATGGGGCAAAGGGCTTCTCAATTCCGATGAAGTTCTGCTGACTGGAAACATGCACCAAACCATGGAGTTGGTGAAAAGCTATGCGGAAGATGAAGCTCTTTTCTTCCACCAATTTGTAAAATCTATGGTCAAAATGGGGAACATCAGTCCTCTTACTGGTTCAAAAGGCGAAATAAGGAAGAAGTGTCATCTAACGAACTGAACATTTATTCGGCATCTCTAGATAAAGTGTGCTATATGACTTAATGTGTGGTTTCAATTTGTCTTTCCGCAAGTCAAATGCTTGTATTTAAGTTGGTTGTGAATTGATCATATGGTTAGATGCTTTCCATCGTCTGTAATCTTAGATACTACTGGCATTATCTTTGCTGATCTATCAATATCCCATTTCAAAAGCACTCGAAAGGCCCATTTAACTTGGCTTAGCCCCCAGTTATTGGTTTTGAGTTCTAATTGTTAGGATATAAAAACAAACTATACGACTCAATACCAAGAAATTTGGTGTCGTCTTTCAAATTGTCGACCAAACTAAAAAAAATCTTGCCTCTAGGATGTTTATCAAATCCAGCTAAAGAATTAGCACAATGTCCCAGGTAGGTGGGGGAATTCATACCTTTGCACAACATTCTTCTTTCTCCATCCCCTGGGGTTGCTGCTGCCACTGCTTGTGCTGGTGCTTCCTTCTCCTTCATTTATATTGACCTTTCTCCTTTACGTTGCCTCGTGATGGCTGGCATCAACCGGATTCTCTTCGCTACCATTCCGACTTTCTCCTATGAATTTCACCATGCAAACCTCTCCCACAAATCTGCAATTTCTTTTTGGTAAAATAAATAAATTCACAACTCCCACAAATCAACTTTAAACCACATTGCAACCTCCAATCCATCATCACCATCACTGAAAACATCAACTCCTTCCAGTCCATCACGATCACCACTAGCACTCCATTTCAATCTCCCAACTTCACCACTAGCAAACAGCCAAACCCAAAAATCCCTCCTCTGTCATGTAAAACCCAATCCACTACCTTCAACCCCTTCCAATGATACATTTTCACTGCTCTTGCTACCGATGACTCCATAAACCATCAACTAAGTCCTACTACACTAGCAACAGTGGCTCTGAAAATTCTCAACTTTTAATACGGGTTGCATTTCACAACATATTTTGGTCAAACCTACAAGTACTGCATATTCATGTAAAATTATCATATTGAAACAACTGGAATAATTAGTCAAGATGAAAAATGATGATATTTCAATAAACAAATCATTGTATTTCATTTTCTCTTAAATTTATTAGTGTTCATGTTTTATATTTTGTTTATTTCTAAGACGGACTATACCAGTAGATTTAAAATGGTTAAATGTCAGAGTTGGAATTCAAATCAAACCTTAAATATCATAAAACAATTCTCTACCTTGTTTCTAAAAAAGCACTGCATTGAATTCCTCTCCTCCCCAATTATCAACAAAGCAAATCCACGAGATTTATACAAATTCGGTCTAGTTAAGACGAAATGTTTATGTTATGAGTTTCTATGTTCTGCATTACTAATCTGCATTTACGCAATGATTAGAAAAATCAATAGCTTTTTGTTCGACTCAATCTTCAAAAGCAAATTGAAGGAAGCAGAACAGTACCTTGCCACACTGACGAGAAAACTGAAAGGGTCTTCTGCTGTAAGGCCATCTGTTAACTCCGCCTCCTTGTTTATTCACTGTAAAACTGATATCAGATTATACATTGTTCAATGCACCAGGAAAAGGAAAATGGTTGAGTAATATGACCAATAACATCAATCATAATTCTGCTTGGAAATTTTGGAATTTCATTCACATCAATGCATTTGAACACCAAAAAGCTCATAAAAGAAACCCAATCAGACTTTCTAAGAAGGAAAAAAATAAAAATAAAAAATCCTGACGAGGAACAAAGGAAAATATTGCAAAAAAAAATTTGGCCCATTTATCGATTTGTGCGTGACATCCTAGCGCAGGGGCCATGCTAATCTTCTCAGTAGCGTATCGGATGTCCCCGAAGGGACGAACTACGCTGCATCTCATCTCAATATAAACTGGAAGAAGTAACTGAGTTTAGTCGATGTGGGACTAGGATAGTTAGGATCGAATTAGCACAGTGCAAGTTAGATTCTGGGTCCGGTTAAGGGGCTGGCCCATTCTTACAAAACTGGATTGCAATCCACTAGGCAGTAGCCCACGTAGATAATATTAATGAGAAAATCAAAATTAATATTTCTATTTCAAAAAACGAAAGAGTAGGATATTTGAACCTTTGAATTTAAATAATAATAAGATTTCTTGCTACACCTTCAATAATCTAAAGAACTTCAAATATTCAAGGGGTGCACATGAAGTGTTAGCAATAAAAAATAGGGGTGGGATTTGACAAGATTTGAACGTAAATTGAAATAGAGAACTCGTATCATGTTGATAATAAACAATTCGTGCACACTATTTCTCAAAAAGTGAGACAAGAACTATGGAAGAATGGTTTAATAGATAGTATAATTTATGTTATTTTTGAAGACAAATACAATTTATATATTTATAATAATAGAATTATTCAATCTTCAATTTAGAAAAGAATTATTAAATCAGACTTATAGTTTAATTTGATAAATTCAGAAATCTAAAAAAAGGGTTTTTCTATCTGCTTAATTAATAGAAGATTTACTTATAAGTTTTTCCATTGTTTAAATTTAAAAAAAAAAAAAAAAGACTTATTTTATCCTTACCGTAAAAGGTACTTCAAAATTAAGTATTTTTTTTTATACAAAATAGGGAAGTAACGTTCAAACGTGCTCAAAGTGTTATCTGCACCTATTCAAAGTCTGATGGATTGCGATCTTTACTTAACTTAATAAAGATTGTGTTAGTGGAAATATTTAATAATTAAATACTTTTATTGATTAAATTATATTAAATACAAATTTGATGGCCGATTGAATCTATAATCACTTATCACTTGTCATAACCACTATCAAATCTCAACCAATACAAACTATGATTACAATGCTCCCTAAGAACAAACCTTACGCATGATGTCCTGTCGTACCAAGAAAAAAATTGTTTAAAACAAAAAGTCGGTAACCAAAAATAATTATCAAAATATTTTAATTATGTCTTTGAAGTCACGGATTCAATCAAATTATTCCAACTTTACATAAAGAAAATTAAATAAAAGCTCTTAAAATGTGTTCAAGTTTATTCACGAGCATTTTTGTTGATATTGTTGGAAATTATTTTATTTGTAATTACACTAAACTTTACCACGGTCACTAGATTTTAATTTGGTTCAATATTGTCACTACGCTTCGATGATCTTAACTTAATAAGGGTCGTTTGATAAGCAAATGTGTTAATGAATTCCAATTTCATATTAATTGAAAAATAAAACATCATCAAATCCATAGAAATTCGTTTTTCATGAAAACAAAGAAAATGCAGCTTAACATGGTTGTACCTTAGAATTCGATATTTATTTTAACGTTGTAATTTATTAAGGGATAAAATCTCACATCGAATAAAGATATAAATATAAATTAATTTATAAAGGTTTGAACTACCACTCTTAACAATGTTTGATCTTTTAAGATGAAACAACAATTCTTAACGTGGTATTAAAGTCCATTAAACTCAAACAAGCAATTCGATCCGGTTAAGATTCCAAAAGTGAGCATGCGAATTTCAAGATTAATCTGCTCAAACAAATCACCATCTTGGATGTACATATAAAGGGATAGAATCCCACATCGAATAAAGATGTAAACATAAATTAATTTATAAAGATTTAGATCACTCCTCTTAACAAGGTTGATCTTTTAAAATAGAAACACAATTCTTAACATAATCAAACAATCAAAGTGTATTTCATTGTTTTTGAATGTGACATTTTTCATGAAATTTGTTATAATTAGATAATAGAAAATTGTTAGGAAAACAGAAAAAAACTCGAATTATAATTTTTACACTAAAGAAATCCTCTTCCAAAATTTAGTCGAGTCCATAAAGTTTTTCATAGATATCTCCAAAATTGCACCTTGAGACGGCAATACATTCCATGTCACTTGATTTGACACATTTAGGTTCTACTTAAAAAGTTTGTTTTGAGATATATTTTTTAAAGTGAAAAAAAATATCCCAAACGGCATTTACTTGGAATATTCCAAATGGCAATTTTATAGAAAGACACTAATAGAACTCATTAATAAGAAAAAACAAATTAAAAAAAGAAAAAAAACTAATATTTTCATCCCTTGTTCACCATTGAAACTTTGAACAAACTACCACTATAAGATTAATAATCTAACATATCAGCTGAGGCTATGATGGGCTGTTGGTGAAGGTTCATTAAATTCCATGGATTATTCAAGAAACCATCAGAAAACCCTTCGAACTCCTCAGCCTGTAACATGTGGTTGGTGGCTGGCGCCACCGCAGTAGTGGCGGCGACGGTGGCGGTGTTGGAGTTGATGTAATTAAGGATTTCATTGAGGGATTGCAGTCTTTGGCTGAGTTCCATCATTTGAGCCCTCAAGACTGAGTTTTCAGCCTCCACTTTCATGTAGTGCTGTGTGGTGACATTTATACTAGTAAGAATCTGGTCGTTCTCATTCTTCAACCGAGTCGCTTTAGCATTCATATCATCCAAATGCTTCTGCCTTCTCAATCGGGATCGCTTCGCCGATTCGCGATTCGATTGCATTTTCTTCCTCTTACGTAGATCCGTCAACTGCTGCAAATCTTCTCCAGAACCCGAGTTCTGAATCTGTCTAGACCCTGAAGAATTTCCACTCGAAGAAGCCATTTTTCTTATATTTCACACCAAAAGGGATTACTGATAAAATTCTGGTTAAAAAAGGAAAATTTGCAAGACTCTTTATGTATATATTTATATATAGAAGCTATAGGTACAAAGATTCAAAGCTCGACCGAAAGCTTTTTTTCTGGAAAACGTAAAACCAGTAGAGGAATGCAACGGAGAAAGATTGAACAAGACGGGTTCTGCGACTTAGGTAGTAATTGATCATAAAGCCAGAACGGGGGACTTCAACGAGTACAGGAGTCATGAATCTTAAACATCAATAACCAATTATGCAGCATCAAGACTAAACTACACCAAACGGGTTAATTTCTGATCTAAAATCAGAACCCAGAAATCTGAAGAATTAAGGCAGGGAACAGAACAATAACAGTATATTGGAAATTCAAAAACAAAAGAGAAGGAAGGGAAGGGAAGAGGAAGAGGTTTTTGAGGTCGAGGAAAGGTCTGATTTATAGGGGGAATGGCCAATGGGTAGATCAAGAAAATTCAAGAAAGGGTATATTTGACAATTAATTCTTACCAGAATTGACTAATTTTGAGTAATTTAAATATAATTTCCAAATCAAGAGCACTACTAAAAAATAATTATATTTGAGGCAAAAATTAAAAATTCTGTCAAATTGAATATTGAAATTAACAAACAATAAATAAATAAAAATATCGTGTATCTCAATATTTTTTTGGACTCCCATGTTAATTAATTACAAAATAGTAGATCAAAGTACACCATGTTTCACTTTGGTCTCAAATTTCATGTTGCTTAAACAATAGTAGGAAAATATATTAATAGAATACTTTAAGTATACAATTTCTTTGAACCACGTTATTTTAGAAAAATGTATTTTAGAATAATAAATTGATAAAGAATATGTAGTTAAAAAAAGAAAATATTATTGATGTGATTAAGAATGTATGGTTATAAAATAAGGAAACGTTTTTGATTTACGTGTAATATTATTTTATTGAAAAATATGTAGTTAAAAAAAGAAAATATTATTGATGTGATAAAAAATATTATTTTATTAAAAAATAAATAATTAAAAATGAGCAAGAAAATAAAAATAAAAAAAATAACGTGATTTAAATTGATAAAGAAGTTTCATAAATTAAATGATAAATAATAATATCAGACTTGTTGGTGGGCAGGAGAACTGTATTCCCACCGCTGACGTGACGATCACACGTATGTGACGCTTTTTTTTTATTTTTAAACTCTATATATTTTCTTTTACCCCTGCACCGTGCCCCCAACTACCTTGTCCCTTTTTACCTACGCCAATCTACACCCGCCCTTTTATCACCCACCCTGTAAAAATGTAATGATTTTTCTGATTTTTATCTCAATTTTCGACATCATTACGGAATAAAAAACAAAGTCGAAATATTATATTTTTAATATTTTTTTAAAGTGCTCAAGTCTAATTTTTCACATCATTATCGGACGCACAAAACGATCAACCTTACCAAAAGTTGCAATGTGTCAAATTGTGTCGTTCCAAATTATTTCAAAAATTTCAATAACGTGCTGATTTTAAAAAAATCGTTGATAATTGTACGCTAGCCGATCCACAAATCCCCTACATCATCTTAAAGTTCGTTTCGAAAATTATATCATAGACATATCTAATAATCCAAATGAATATCGTTTGGACATCGAACATAATTAAACGAGCGTCTCAAAAATACTCTTTTTTAGAAAAAAATCAATTATTACATTAATGTTTATTATATTTGTGCAAAATTTTTTAAATATGATTTATATTATTTTATTAGAATATTTTTACATGAGTATGACGTCAAAGATTTTCGGGTCATTACGCAAAATATAATAAATTAACATTGGATAAGCTTCAAGTTTGAGTTATTATTTTTTTTTATTAATTTACGTTTTTATTTTATTAATTTGTTCTAATAAGTTGGGTTACTATTGAAACAATTAAGTTATAAAATAACAAGTAAGAACTTGAACTTATATTTTCAGGAAAACAATCTTTTATTCTAAAAACAAAAAATTTGAAAAATCAAATTGTACTGCTAATGATCTTCACGTGGTTGAATAACTTGACAGAATTTGTGGAAAATGAATGTAGCATTAATCAATGTTTTTTCTTGAATCAATATACAAATTCCCCGAAAGTATAAACAAAAAATTAAGCACTAAAATTCTGTAAGAAAACTGGAATTCCAGTCACTATCCCATTAGAAACCTCGTTGTTCACCGGACTACCCAACCACGGCCTTGAACAATTAGCTGCGCAGCTCATATTTGTCTGCCCGTTCACCTTCACCGACAGATTTATAATCACATTCTTCTCACCGTTGTCATCCCTCGGCCTATAACTCGGAAATCTCAAATAGTTTGCCGATAAATGTTGTTGAGAAATTATGTTCAAAACCAATAAAGTAAGTGTGGAATGAAAGAGAAAAAAAAGGGTCAATTTGTGGTCGCATAGGCAAAAATCAAGCCCCCTGTTTCGAGTCCTCTATGCGACCGCATATTTTGGATTGTTGGAGGCTGTTTTCGACCTTTTAATTTTTGAATTTGGTGGCTTTTCACTTAAATTTTGGCACTATTTCGTACTTCTAGTAAATGCTTATATATAGGAGATTCATGTACAAAGAAATATATGTGAAAAACACTTGAGATTCATATATCATTCTAAAAATCAATGATCAAAAACTGATTCTTGATCAAAAACTAATTCTTCATTATATTCAGAATTTTCTTTAGTGTTCTTAAAGTTTTGAAGATTACACTTTATGCTTGAGTATTTAATCTTTATAAGCCTTGTTCAATCCTTCAAACTATTTGTCGAAAAAACCTTCAAACATTATTTTTAATCCGTAAAGGGACAAATATAGTTTGAGGACAGCAATCATGCGTTCAAGCCTTCAAGTTTGTTCCTAGTTTATTCGTGTTTTGTTTATCTCATTACTGCTATATTTAGATTGTTTATTTTCCATCTCCATTGCTTTTCTACAACAAATAAAAGTTGCATGCGTAGGCAAATCCATCACCACCTTCTCGTTCCTTATGGGATTGCATCCGCATTCTGTATTCATCCCTGTGGATCTAGCATTTAACGGATCGGATCTTACGATCACAAAGGCATTTATTATATTTGGAGTAATGTGCCGAAATTTTTTGATGTTATACGACGTAAAAATATTTTAATAAAATATATTAAAAAATTCATGCAAAAATAAGAAACGTTAATGAAATAATTGAAAAAAATAAAAGCAAAAACGAGTTAGGCTTTGAGAGACTCATTCAATTATTTGCAATGTTCGTTTGAATTATTCGTTATGTTTACAATATAGTTTTTTAAACGAGTTTCAAGAAAACGTAGGCGATTTGTGAATTCAGTTAGAGTACAATTGTTAGCGAATTTTTAAAGTTAGCACGTTATCGAAATTTTCTAAATATTAGTTTGGAATATCCTACTTTGACGCATCATAACTTTTGCCAAGGTTGATCGTTTTGCGAGTGGTTTAAGGATGCGAGAAACCATGATGGACATATTATATATATTATTCTAACATAAATTTAGAAAATTTATATTTTAAATTAGGATAAATTGATCGACATTATCACGTTCTAATACATAGCATATATATCAATAATATATAAAAGATTCTCTCACATCCCATTTTTCTCACTTCGCACCCTCTCTCACCCAAAATTCTTACTCTTAAACCTCACATTTTCCCTCTCTAATATATATTATTTAATAATTAATTTATTCACCTCAAACGTTCTCTTTCTATCTCTTACACCTCACACTTTTTCTCTCCATCATCCTAAAATCATGAATATTTTTTTTCCAAAATTAGGTGATCACATTTTGTGACATCTAACCGATAATTTAATTAAATCGATCACATTTATAATAACATATAATTTATAATTACGATCACTTGTCAATCACAAAACATACAATGTCACAAAGACATAATTGTAATTCACAATTACAAAATTATACCTTGTTTCATCCCCCTTTTTTTAAAAAAAAAAAATGTATCTCTGTTTTTTTCAACCACATATTTTTCAATAAAATAATATTACTCGTACATTCAAAAAAATTACTTATTTTCTAATCACACATTTTTTATCATTAATCTACTATTCCAAAATACTTTCTACACAAAAAATGGGACTCAAACATGCATTTAATTACAAAAAAAAAAATATTTTTATAGGTGACAAATTATGGGTGACATTACCAAATTAACTATAACAATTGACTTAAATATGCAAGTTGCATTTATAGCGTTTGTATATGATAGTATAGCGTTTGTATATGATAGTATGTAGAGAGAGAGAGAGAGAGAGAGAGAGAGAGAGAGAGTAAAATATCTTTGCAGTGGGGGTGGGCGTGGCAGGGGTAGGAGAGAGATAATCACGGCAAAAAATATGGACTTTGTTAAGTAAATAAAATTGGTACATAAGCGATTATCCAAAATAATAATGTGGAGGAAAAAAATTGGATAAAAATTAATTGTATTTTAAATTGATAAATAATAAAATGTCGTGTAATATTATTTAATCTCTTATATAAATCTTAATGTACGTATAGCAAGATTCAAAGAATATATTCACAGTAGAGAAAGAAATATAGGGTGGATAGAATTGTAGGGTAAATACAAATTTGTAGGTGAATTTTGAAATTGAAATACAACGACACACGGTCCAATTAACTTCACATGCCTCATTTCTTCTATTACAATAATATTCACATTTTGTGTCTGAAACCTATTCTTCTTTTGTTGTCAATTCAATCAATCTTAATTTAGTGTTTGTTGAATCCTTCTTGTTAGGGATTTTACCATTACAAATTTTGTGATGGTCTTATCCCTTACAGGGGTGTGAACCTGCCCCCAAGCCCAATTACTTTTGTAATGAAAATTCTTTTTTTTTTAATGTATCAATCCGAAGTTTAAAAGAAAATAAAAAATTACCCCCGCCCTTGATCCGTTAGTTTCTTAAGGCCTGTTTGAACCCTATTTTTTTATGAATAACTTTTTAAAAAAAATCATTTTCAATCTTACATTATCCTATAGAAATAATTATACACGTATTTGAAAAAAAATTCTACGCTTATTAATCATATATTCTCTTAAAAATTATTATTCTATAATATATTTTGCCCCGAAAGTGAGAATCAAACAAGGGCTTAGACTATGTCTCAAGCTCGACAAATTCCTCCGCTGCTTCTCGCTCATCTAGAAACTTAAAAGTCAGTATGATGTTTCATACTGAAAAATACCTTATCCATATCCGATACTGACTTGAGCAGGTGTAACAGTGAATTTTTAAGTTTTTTCAAAAAATATCTCCATTAGGCTTTGATCAGTCAAAAAAAAAGAAAAAAAAAGGGAAGATTAGACCTCTAGACAGACGGAATATGTAGACATGTTTTACACATAAAATCCACCTTTCATAT
This sequence comes from Fraxinus quadrangulata, assembly GCA_903798255.1. NCBI lineage: Eukaryota > Viridiplantae > Streptophyta > Magnoliopsida > Lamiales > Oleaceae > Fraxinus > Fraxinus quadrangulata. The sequence goes on along the minus strand of CAIGRB010171629.1, from coordinate 78,485 downwards.
CAAAATCTCCAAATGCCTAAAGGCCTATTGGATTTGGCATCATCTCCATGGAAGATGGATATGAAATTCAATCTTCCACCAAAAAAAGTGTTTGATTGGGCAACATTTTTTGACAATTCATTTTCTTGATTTGGGCTCACACGATAGAAATTCATTGATTTTTCAGTTTATTTTTTTAAAAAAATTTTTTTACAATGAAAACAAATTTTATCTCTAATTATAACAAATTGTATTCCTTTAATAGATAATTTTTATGTAAAATAAAATCAAACGAACATCAAAAGATCCAAAATTTCAATATTTTTCAGGTGAAAAATTATACCAATCAAACACAATTAATTGATAATTTTCAGTAAAACAAGTTCTAGGTAATTCAATTTCCTAAAATTCATTTTTTTTTCCACCCAATAAAATTAAATCCCTTTAATGGACAATTCTCATGTAAAATAAAGCCAAACGAATATCGAAAAGATCCAATAATTCAATATTTTTCACGTGAAAAATTATACGAATCTAACACAATTAATCGACAATTTCTAATAAAACAATTTTAGGTCATTTAATTCCTCGAAATTCATTTTATTTCTACTCAAATTTCACTCTTACAATCAAATGGACTCTACTGAAGTTTTTTTAATTTTATTTCTAAGATATTTATATAAAGTTTGCTAAAAAATGAACAAAAAAATTATAAAATATTTCTACTCTAATGGTAGAAATTCACCCATTTACCAACTCCACAGGGAATTGTCAAATAATTTTCTGGCACGTGTTACTAATCCTGTTCTTTATTTCCAAGATCAAAATTTTGACTTCAAAATTGATTTCTTGCTACATGTTTGGATGAAGCCCCCTTTTGCCAGCTACAAAACCCATTAATAGACCAGGTTCAATTGACTGCGAGGGATTTAATAATCAATTAAATTAACAAGATAAACATACCAAAGAAAAGGTAAAAGGACGGTAATATTTTTCTTTTAACCAAAAAATTCAATAATTAGTCAATTAGTTGGCAGAGCCAAGACTCGAAATCAGTGACGTCATAATAAAGTTTCCAACAAAAAAAAGGGGAAACTTTCAAAAACATAAGTTCAGATCGAAAAACTTATTTAATTCAACTTATCCTTATCTTCAAATAATAATATAAAAATGTTAAAGTAAAAGTTACCGATCATGTTAGAATTAAAGCACTGAAAAAACAATAATAATATTTGTAAGTTGATAATGTAGTTTACATTTAATTGGAGTTCAAAAAGTTGTGGTCGGAAAAATGTGTGTTTTTTTTTTAATTGTTTCATAACGTATTGTCATATGTGACAGTGTCAAAAATGATGTACATATAGCGTGATTGTTGAAAAAAATACCGACCATGTCAGAGTTATTGCATTGAAAACTTGGTTCCTACCAATTTAACTATCAATGAATAGTGATTCGAGATTTTAATTTGAAGATATGATCCAAAAATTACAACTTTGAACTTTGAAGCATTTGTTGAGATTCTTCCGCTTCAAATGAATATTCCTTTGCATGATTATTTAATTTATGTCAGCAATTACATCCAACCTTCTAGAAAAGCGTTGAACGATTAATTCTTTCCACGTTACGTATAATTAATGGTCACACGTCTAAGATTGAAGTCTACGTAAATTGTTTTTATCGAGTCGTGTTTCATTAATCTTTTCAAAATTAGGTTGGTGGACGGTCAGATTTTTTTCTTTTCTTTTTTATTTATTTATTTTTCGTATTTATCCATTTTGTCCTTTAAACTATACATCAAGGACCGTGCTAACAAACTAAAATTATCAACCTAGTGCTACGAGCTATAAATTAAGCTTTGGTTTGGTGGAGATTAAAATATAAATTAATAAAATATATGTTTGAAAAAAATGTGAGATCAATAAAATATATAGTTAATATTAATTATTTAACTTTGATATTAATTAAAATTTAATCAATATTAAATAGACGTTAAATTAAAATCTGATTTTAATCAATACCAAATCGGAACTAAAATTAAATTGATGTGCAGTGATTCTTACAAAATCTATTAGCCGACATTTTTTAGTGGGAATCAAAAAATGTCGGTGTTCTAACAAGATTACAATGCATCTCTTCGACAAAAGTGTCATTAATGCCTGCAATTACGGACAATAATTGATCATTGGCAGAAGATGTCGATATCTCCGATAAATTTTTGTTTTTTATAAGATCTCGACGGTTAAGTTAAAATCTCTTATTTTTTTTGAAAAACAATGTTGTTTTATTAGTACTGATGGAAATTTTCGTTATTATTTAATTTTTATTACTTTGGCGAAATATTTTTTAATAAATTAAATTTACTAAACTATCTATATATTCAATATTCTTAACTAAAAATTAGTACTCTTAAATTGTTATTTATTTATTGATAAAATGTTCTTGAACTAATATTTAATTTTTTTTAATATTTTCATAGTAGTTAAATTTAGTTTTATTGTTATTTTTGATATTACTAATTGAAAAGACATTCAATAATATTTATTATTTTATTCCATGATAGAATTTCTATCTACAAATTAAATTTATTAAAATAATTTTTTTAACAAAATTCTCTTTAAACTTTGGCATTACATATAGGAAAAATTCATTTTTATAGAAATGACTTTCACAGAAATTTACCAGAATACTCACAATGTACGGACCCCACCGTGTTTGTTTGTGTTCTATTGGTTTTATGTTGGTTTTGCTTTTATACATGAAGCAAAACTCTTACCCATATGGGGCTTTAGAAATTGTCTAATTTTTTTTACAAGTTGACCCGGCTCTATTTTTGAGGATAGAAAAATAAATAAAATTAGACCAATCAAAATCAAGATCCTAAAAGAATCTAATTTCGTGTATTATGATACTTGTTTCTTCGTACTTCAAATTTTTCAGGGACCCTTTTATAAGATGTTGAAAATAATATTTGCTTATCATTGAAAATGTTGCATATAAGATTGTCCAAGCATGATAAGCTGATGTCAAATAAACCAAACCACCGCCTTATCGTGAATTACTTACTGCAATTAGACTATTTTTTATTTTTTTAGTTATTATCGTATAAAATATACAATTGATTTATTCTACAACAACGTTAGTCTGACATGGTCGGCTTGAAGGGTCAAAACTAAAGTCTACAAGATATTAAGAGAAGATTAGTAATAGATAATGGATAAGGGTTGCAGCGGCTTTACGTTCTTTCAACTTTAATTTTTATAGTTAGGAGTTTAACTTTGAGTCTTGCATAAATATGTTATTTATTTCGATTGCGACCCCTTTTTTTCCTTACCAATTTTATCCTTACTAGCATGCTCGATTAATAGATCGGATCGTGTTCACATCTACATATAAAAAGTTTATTATTCTATTTATATGTTAAGATTTAGAAATCATGATTTTATTCAACCGAGACCAATCAATTCGTAAAAAGAAAATGAATACACAAGAACACACGACATTATAGAGTTTCACCTAAATATAAGTTTACGTTATCTTCTGTAGCTACAGTAATTAATTATGTAGTGGTGTCAATCGAGTCGAGCGGCTCATCGGTTCAACCGCTCGACTCGTGAAAAAATGAGCCACGAGCTGTTCGAACTCGTCCTCGAGCCAAACCGCAGTGAGCTCGACGAGCCGTGCTCGTTAGCGGCTGTGGGCTCGTGAATTTTTTTAAAAAAATTCAAAACAAATTCAAAAAGCTCGCGGCTCGGCTCATGAGTTCATGGGTTTAAGCCGGCTCGACCTATTGCCATGATTACAACAATGCCGAAAAAAAATTTACAAGAAAAATTGCGCACTCTATATTTTCTAACTCCTCTTTTTTATAATAACGTGAATGAAATTTCTAAATTATCTTCGATGAAATTTCAATAGATTGATTCGCTTACTGGCTAATCTACGACCTAATATTCATATATTGGACGTACATAAATTTCAATAGGTTGATGCTTTGGGAAGCCTATAAAGCACTAGTTTAGTGGTGACACATTTTTCTTTTACTGTTTACAAGTTGACAAAACTTTAAAGCTCATATGCCCAATATAGATAACGAGTACTTCAAGATAAGAGTTTTACGACTCTTTGATATGACTTTTGAAAAGTAAAATATTAGTTCTAGAATTAAAAGGTTATTTTTAAATATATTTAAATAATTATCTAATTTTTTTTTGTTTAATTAGAAAAATTTTGTAGAAAATTAATTCAAGGTAACTTTCTTGAGAAGTCATTCTATAAAAAGTAGAAACAAAAATCATGTCAAACGAGCTTTTAAAGGTACAAAATGCAACGAGTAAGTGGTAATATCTCTTTATATTCATATATATAACTGTGTGAGTGTGTAATCTTGTCACTACCAATTAGCTTCTAAAGGTTTTGTTATCCATTCTTGGAACTTGCTTCATCACAAAGGCAACATCTAGCCAAATATTTCTTTTTCATCTTTAATGTTTGGTGGAGATAAGAGATTTGCAGAGGATCATATCTTCTGCATCACAGAGGAAAAAAAGAACCAATACGTACGGTCTGCGTGCTTCGATTGCTAACGTAGCAACTCACGTTATTTAGTTGCATTAATCTTACGTACAAAATTTTGGACTAATTTTCTTAATGAGATTGATATTTTAAGATTAAAGTCTTAATATGATATCATAAATCATTTATTTTTAAACTAGCAATTTCTTCCAAGTAAGACTCGATTGAGTATTCAAATTTCAATATTTGCTAGCCGGCAACCATCTCTCATTATGATCTTGGTGAGCATTGACAAAGAGAAGCGAGGTCAGGGTACGATAATTTGCTTGTTTTGGAAGCACGTGATACCATTCTTGGCTAGCCGGCTTACCATTTCGTAAATTGATCTCCATGGGACGATTATTGTCCTAAAGAGAGAGTAATTTGAGTGTATTAAATGAACATACACTTGACTCATATATCTTAGAATACCCACATGTGATTCCATTAATTCAAGGCCCAATGAGCCAGAGTTAACATGCACGACTCATATATCTTAGAATACCCACATGTGATTCCATTAATTCAAGGCCCAAGGAGCCAGAGTTAACATGCACGCCATAGTGTGAGGTTTGCACAAGAAATTATCTTTGAAGCTCCTCAAATATTTGGGCTTCTTTTACATTTTTGCATTCAAAAACATTCATTTATTTTGAGTTTCGTATCAACTTTAGTGTTCCAAACTCAATGACCATAGGCCCGGGAACAAGCACCATTTGAGTAAATAAACAAGGGAAAAATACCATACACCTTACCAACTCAGAACAATATGGACATGATAGTGTTCTCTCATATAAGAAGTAATGTACGAGGAAAAGTTCTCAACAAAAAACTATTTACAAGCTACAACGCACGTCATCGCGCCTAAAAATATACTCCAAATGGAAATAACAAGTACGTAAACTAACCAAACGGCTCAAATCAATGTCCCCATTATTATAAAATTAACTAAGAGAGAAAGCAAGATTACCATAAAAGTTCTGATGCCAGAAACCAACAAGCTCCAATGCCACGTCATAAGCAATGTAGAAAACTCAAGTGCAGAGTCTTACATCCATGTTACCTGCCGCAGCTTCTGGATGGTATTGAAGTATTTCCATCCACATCAAATCCCTGATCACTTCTTCCTTTAAATCCTCATCCATGTCAAGATTGATAGGAACCTGGGCCGGAGGGTCACATTTCGGATCATACAGGGGAGACATGTATGGGTGTCGAAGTGCTTCAGTCACGCTAATTCTCTTTGAAGGGTCAAAGATGAGCATCTTCTGTAACAGATCAATAGCTAGAGGATGGGCATTAGGATAAAGGCGAGAAAATGGGGTTCCAAGGGAGCAAGGAAGTGATTTAATGTACTTTCTAGCCTTTGGGTTATCAATGAACTCGAGATCATCTTCCCTTTGGCTACCGAGGATGTTGATGATTAATTTAAGCTGGTTAAGACACTCTGTACCAGGAAAAATGGCTTTTCTACCAAGAAGTTCTGCAAAGATACAGCCAACAGACCACACATCAATGGAGGTCCCATAATAGTCACAGCAGAGAAGGAGCTCTGGTGCCCGATACCAGCGAGTGACCACATATTCAGTCATGAATTGACCTTTGCTGCTATTTGTACGTGCAAGCCCAAAATCACATATTTTTAAGTCAAAGTTGGCATTGATAAGTAAGTTTCCAGGCTTTAAATCGCGATGAAGAATGTTTGCCGAGTGTAGATACTTTAGACCTCTAAGTAACTGTCTTCAAAAACATAGAAGAGTTAACCCAAAAGGCTGACAGAAGCAGGGGAAGTTTCTCACAGATTTTAGGATATAAAATGTTAACTAACAAAAAGAAAAAGTGGTCAATATCATGAAAAGGATATCAAGAAAGTAATTAAGTCCCATTTTCACGATTGATCCCTTGGGGTCTAGAAGAAACAAAATAATTCTGCCTTAGTGAAGCATCGTAAAACTAAAGACCTAAGCCGAATTCAACAATTAGGTTTGCTCATCCACATAAAAACAAACTAGTCCTATCAGTCCTCTCCTGGGTTTTATAACTATAAAGACTACTAGGCGCATATTTGTCCATGGAGCATTAGACCAAAAGTCAGGACAATAATTAATGCCTGACTTCACCAAATGCTTCTAAACTATATATACATATGGACAGCTAAATTATGGCATTAAAGTGTAGGAGAGGAAAAAAAGTTATAGGTGGTACAAAACCACATGAAGCATGTAAGTAGACTTCCATGATCCAATAGCTAAATCAGGCTAAAACTGTGTTCTTCTTTTACATATGTATGGATTTGCTGCAGCCTTCACCATATCTCAACCATGTGAGTAGACTGCCATGTGATTATTTGATTTTAGTGGGGCCTTTACATGGATGGTTCCCATTATGAGTAGTTGAAATCACAGAGATAGGACAAGAACTTACTAGACATTCATCCATTTTAACATACATTATAGAATCACGATTTGTGTAATGATCAGGAAGTATTTACTTGGTCTGCACAGATCTGATCTGCTCAAACTTCACAAATAACCAATCACTTCGTTGTTTGAAGCTACAAGAGAGGCGAATAATAACTAAAATACAGAATCATATACCTGGAAAAGGAGATATTGGCAATGGTCATTTGTAAGCATCTGAGAGGACTTAATTATCTGGTGCAAATCTGTATCCATAAGCTCATAAACCAAGTAAACATCCTTGAAATTTCCCCTGTGAATAGGCAGCATGACATCTTTCAGAGCTATCACATTTTCATGTCTAAGATGACGAAGAAGCTTCAGCTCACGCAAAGTTCTCAGTGCATCAATACGATTTTCAAAGACATTATTTATCTTCTTGATAGCGACCTTTTCATTGGTTTCCCTGTTGATTGAAGAGAAGACAATGCCGTACGCCCCTCGTCCAATAGGCTTGATTGGCAAGTATTTTGTATCAATCTCAAAAAGGGTTTGCCACATGGAATAGTAATGCTTCCCTCGAGATCCAACCCCATCTGGAGGATCCACTGGAATTGCCATACTACTGAAACAATTCCAAGATTTACAATAATTATAAAGGTTATATCAGTGTAACACTATCAAGCACATATCTTTAGTCATGATCCTCAAATGTGCACATAGACTAAACTAACTTCACCCTCGAGTTGAACACCTGCTGTGCAATCATTCTAACACGGTATTACTACTTAGCACATGTTTGACAAGTGTTTATAAACAGATAAAAATAAGTTGTGGATAAGTGGGTACTACTTTTGGATCTCACGACATATGTGGATAAAGAGTGGTTTTGCTTTTAGCACACTTGTGAGACAATCTTTATCAGCACCTTTGGAAAGATATAATTACTACATTTTGCTTCCACTTGGATCATTAACAATAAATTGATGAAATAAATAAAAGACAGAAGTAACTACTCATTGACTCGTTCCGAAAAGGCAATTCAATTAAGAAGAAACCTCTATAATCTTCAATGAAATTGCAAGGTAATATTTTGACCACACTTTCTATTAATTTCACGAGGCAGGTAAATAGAACAGAGAGAACTCTTGAATTTCGACTAACACTCTTTTCACTTTTTCCTCAAAAAGTGAAAATTGGAAACACTTTCCACATTCAGTTGGAATAATCCATATGCAAGATTCAGATCATATTTGAAACTAATTTAAAATTACACAAACAGAAAGAATTAAACTATATAAACAATCAGGATAGGTAAAAGTAAACATCAACATTGACGTGAAAAGAGAAATTATGTTATTTTAAAAGATGCAATTTTTCAACTTACCCCATTATGGAATAAATAGTATAACCTCTGTAATTGTCAAACACAGTTAAAAATCGAAATCAAATATGATTACCACAAATCCAAAATTTGTATACAGCACAGAAACACGTAGAAAAAATCGCTAACTGATGGAAAAAAGTCCAAATACCTTTTGCTCTGAAATCTTCCAGCCCTTTCTTCGAATCTCTTTGACTAAACAATTAACTTTCGTTTTAGCTTGCGAAGATCATATTTATTCATCCGAATTCAATATTTTTAGCCAATTACCTCTGAATCCTTCGAGGAATCCTCACTTGACTTCCGATTCTCCACTGATTTGAGTTTTCGAAAATTCACTGAAATAAAGACTCAATTTTGTTGAATTTGACTGAATCGAATCAGAAGAATTTGTAATAATAATTAAATTTTAATGGATTAAATAAATATTTTAAACGAGAAGATATTTGATAAATGTATGATCCTTTATAATGCGGATCACCGATGAAGCAAACAACACTGCCACTACCATAAATTCTCGATTTTTTCTTAAAACAACTATTCAAGTGGGCCCCACATGAAAAAGGTGACAAATGCATTGACATAATAATTGTTGACAAAATATGATTAGATGTAATAATAATGGTTATGCTAAACATAGATAATGAGTGTTATAATTGATAAATGGCCAAATAGGGGGCTGCCATTTGTCATCCATTATGTAAAATGTTATGTACAAATATCATTTTTTTGGAATTATGTTTTAAACAGTCAAATGACAAATTATCACGTGATATTATGTCAAGGATTATGTTAATCCTTGTATGATTGTAGCATGATTCAGTACTTTATGAGTTGGGCTCCATTTTAATGAGTTTTTGAGAAAAAAAAAATGTATTTTAAAATAATAATTTTTTGGAGAATATATTGTTAAAAAATAACAAATTTTGCATTTACGTGTAATAATATTTTATTAAATAATGTGTAATTGTAAAGAAGAAAGTAAAAAATGTATTAAAATTTTAATGAAGTCCAAGTAGAAGGTGAGAATTTTATACATCAAATTTTTTGGCGCTTTATCATTAATTTAGAAGATTAATAAGATATCTTAACTTTTTCTTTAGTATCTCGTCACATTTCCACATGAAGGCAAGTAACACGATCCTATTTCTCGATATGTTAGAATTTAGAATTAGGGATAAATGGCGAACATTATTAAGGATCTGAAGATTATTTGGAACATATTTTTATATTTTATATTTGGATTCACTGTGGTTCTCCCACTTTTCTTTCTTTATTATGAAATTAAACAACAAGCTTTCAAATCAGGCACTTGAGCTTAGTGCTAATAGACTATAGAGGGGCTATATAGATGTGCACAATTGTGTTTCCTTGCTTCGTGGAAAAAGGAACACTTCTTCAAGATTCACATAATAATGAAAAATGTGTCGTTGGAATAAAAAAGAAATATATCAGTAACAAAAATCTAGAATTACAAGTTTTTAACATGAGTCAGTTCATCTCTAATTGATGTAACCAACAGCATAGCAATTGTAAGCAGAAAAAATAATCCAATGCCCTGGAGTTTTTTATTTCAACAAATACATGGGTTCAGGGATAACATAAGAGCATGATCTAATATGTCTCGTATGTTGTATCTGCTTTTTATCCTACTCGAATTGGCTCAACAGTATCACAATGTGCTGAAAAAACAGAGGTTCTACAATACAAGTTTAGATTATAAGTTGTGAGTCTTATAAAATTTGTGGATATAAGTAGATAAAAGTTGTGGGATAAACTACCATTAATGGCTCGTATGTTTCAACCACTTCTCATCATCTCTTTTCAGCAAAGGCAGACATCGATTCAGTAGAGGAGGGGACAAATTTGACTGGAAGGACTTAGAACTAATAGTAGAATCTTCACTTGCATTGGCTCCCCTGCTTTTTTTCATTGCTTGAGTAGAGTGCAAAGTATAAATGCATTTGTTAGATGATTTTCAAACTCGATAGTCTCTATTAACCCCGATTTTTGGCATACACACGTTTCCAGAGGTGAAAAACAGAGCCAAACCAAGGCGATGAGAATATATTAACTTTTGCTACAAGAAGTAACACTAACATTAATTGCCCTCGGAAATAAATATACCATATCAAGCTCAGGTCCTCCATCTTCACATCGTGAAAGCTTTCCCATGCTTTGTCAATTAGCTCACAACTTTCAAGAGTAACAGAGACGAGAAATCAGAACGGAGATTAAACCTAGTTATCAACTACACAAACAAAGAAACAGTGGTCATAATTTCAAGCATTCTTTCTAAAAGGTCTAGTCAAATGTGATTCTACAGCAACAAAGTGAAAGACTTATCCTACTCAGCATCTCTCCCCAATCTTATTACCCAGAAATGGGAAAAGGTAGGTCTATTGCACACCTTCCTCTAATGTCTTGCCTGCGAAATAAAGCAGCATTATTTTGCATTACCAGTTGCAATTCAAATGGATTTTCAAGGGGAGAAGGGCACCATTAGAATTCCTAAGCTTGTCCAACAATGCAAACGTCTTCTTTCCAACATTCTTTTTCAACAGTTTCTGATTCTGTCCTAAAGTAGTGCAAGTGAAGGTATTAAATTACAATAAATTGAGTAAAATGCATCTAGCTAATGATTTAAACAAAATTTTCATTCACCTGGTCTTTGGATCTCTACAAACAGAACATACAACAGGAAAATCATTTGTGTAATTAGGCATGATCGAGGAGCTCACCAGCAACAGATCTTAGCAAAGAGACACAAGTCACATTTGAATCCTCGAAGTTTCCACTGCCAAACTGCACCATCTAAATGGAAGATTTGAAATAAAAAAGATTAATATTCGAGTAAGAGACAGAGCGAGAGTTCGTAGGTGCAAACAAACAACATAAAGTGATTATGTGATTATACATACATAACAAGAAAAAGAAACCCAAAAAAATGAAAACTTCTCACTCCTGGCTGTCTTACTAACTAATTTTTATGGTAAACATTTAATAGAAAATCGTTTGTGCTTTTAAGTCCTTTCTATTAAAACTCATCGAAAAAATATTATTTCATTCTGGTCGCATATTGGTTCAATATTCCAAAACCTTTACCCTAAATTCTCATAGTATGTAAAACCTCTGAAATCAAAATCTGCAACCTGTTATCGCAAATGAAATTTCACAAAAACACCTCTATCATTACGCAATTTACATGAATTCTTACTTTTTTGGGAAATTGAAATCTTACCTGTGAACTGTTTTTTTGAATTTCTCTTCATCTAGAAATTGAAGTAAAAAAAAAGCTATGTACTCATATATGACGTGCTCAGTTCCTTCACTCACCAGACCTATCAAAAGGGGGAAATTTTATCTCCCTTCCTGAAAATTATGTCACTCTTCCTCCTTATCATATTGGGAATTTTATCTCATATAACCACTTATCCAAATCTCATTAACAGTTTGTGTTAAATGTCTCTTCTCATTTTGAACCTCTCTTTTTTCATCAAGCTATCAAAATTCCCCATGGCGTGAAGCCATGCAACTTGAACTTGATGCTATGGAAGCAAATCATACCTGGTCCATTATGCCTTTACCTACTGGGAAACAATCAGTAGGTTGTAAATGGGTATATAAAAACAAGTACAAGTCAGACGGTTCCTTGAAAAGGCACAAAGCACGCCTTGTGGCAAAAGGCTATACACAACAAGAAGGGTTGGACTACTTTGATACTTTCTCCCCAGTTACCAAAACTGTAACTGTTAAGGTGATGCTTGCCTTTGCAGCCTATCATAATTGGCACTTGTTCCAACTAGACGTGAAACACTGACATAATTTTGTCAGGAACATCAATAACCAAATAAAATTTCGGTAGTTAAGATTTTTATGGAAAAAAAATCTCTCTAGTTAAGATCTTTTTTCTTGTATTTAATCAAATTGGAATAAAAGAAACCTAGCATTCTTTTTCTGTAAAAATAAAAAGGAAATTTCTCCGCAATTTATTTTTGCCATTTTCTACACTTCTAAACCGAGGTAATAAATGGGATACCAACACAAAAACTTGCGCTTCATGTTGTCAAGTGAGAGAAAAAAGTAAAAAAGAGAGACAAGAAATGAGAAGTCTTCCAATGGTTGTATGGGAAAGTGGAGTAAGGAGGAATGGTGATTGCGTGGGAAAATGAAAGTGCAGTAAAGAGGTTTGGTGATTGCGTGGGAAAATGAAGAGAAAAAATGTTCATGAGAAAGAAGAAAGAGAAATGAGGACGAGAGTGATACGTACTTCGGTTGAAAGTGGTCCTTTTCATGTCCTAATTATTTTTCACAAAAAAATGCATCATGAAGACATCATCGAAACGATATTGTATTGGACAAAATTGTGAACATTGTTTAAGGATTCACTCTTATGCCTCTGTCTGATGCACATTAAAATGGAAAGAATGCATTTTTATTGGTGATGTGATGGTGAATATGTGGTTGAAAAAGAAGGAAAAGTTATTCATGTGAAGAATGTGTGGTTGAAAATGAGTAGAAGAATAAGAATGAAAATTATAATGTTTCTCAAATATGACTATATGATCTTCACGAACTGTTTCTAATGTAATTCCAATATTTTTTTTTAGCATCAGACATCTTTAACCTCGAATCCTCGACCTTTTTTTATCTTCTTGGAGTTACAATTCTCAAAAAAAATTAAACAATATCAATATAGATAGATTGATTAAATGTTATAACTTAGCAATATATAATTTCTTATATATTACAACGAGTATCCAAAAATTCATATTATTCAATCCTTGCGACGATACAATTAATTTATAGTAACAACACATTTAACAAAATTTAAATGATAATTTAAAAATAATTTTTATACGTTATAAAATGAGGACCTATAACTTATTACACAATTATTACTCAGCCATTCAACAAATTTCAAAAGTTATAAATAATTAAAAGTACAACTAAATAACATGATCAAGCAATTACTATTAAGGTTGGAAAGATCAAAATTTGGGAGTGAAAAGGGGAAAATTTATCTAACAGTAATTTTGGGCACCTGCTCTCCGTTAATGTCATCAATGCAACAGTGAAAAATTAGTACTTCATTTAGCACGTGGGTAAAATTACTCTCACGTGCAGAACACGTGAGGTCGGTGGACATTAAGCAATTATTTCCAGCTACGTTAATAATCAAAAGAAATTCTGACTTCGAGAGAGAGTCAACTAATTTTCGGATATGTCTTAAGAATCTAAACTAGGGTTCTTCTCCCAATTTTCAGTCATTGTACGAGCGAACAAATCGAAGAGATTATCAATTCAATCAATTTTCCCAGGTATGTTCTTTTTCCTGAGATATTTTCAGAATTACTATGTCTATTTATTTATCGATCTATCATATTTTCCTCAATAAATTTTTTATATTCCAGAAGTTTATAAATTTTGATGTTTTGGGATAAATTGTTCCTTGAAATCGTTGTTCTCATTCTTGCCCTTGTTTAGGTTTTTCTGTAATTTGAATGCGTGATGGTTGGTTCTTATGATTAATTTTCTTAATTATATCAGTATTTTTTCATTTTCTTTTTCCATAGAATTAATTAAAACTGTATCTTACTGGTAGCGAGAGGATTAAGCCCTTGTTTGGTCCCCATTATTTCTAAGAATTATTTTATTGTTTTTCACTGTATATAGAGAAATTCAAGAAAATAATTTCAATTTAAATTTCCTTTTCAGAATTTTAATTTATGATAGCCCTAATGATAGTTAACTTTTGTTGAAAAGATTAAGGGTTGTGCTTCTTGATAAAAAAAAAAAAAAAAAAAAAATCAATTAACTTGATAATTGTAAGTTGTGCAGCCTCACTAATTTTCTGTTTTGGGAAACTTATGCTACTTCCATTAACATGTTTAAATTCAAATTAAAGTACTTTCTTTCCATTGGTGATTGTTTCTTTGTTGAGAAATACTTTGCTTTCTTGGGCACATTTGGACATTTAGCAGATTCTCTTCATTAATGGTTAAAAGTCTTACGACTTATCTATCTTGATTATTTAATGGATTTGAATTCGGGAAATCCAAGTAATTATTGTTGTGGTCCCAATTGTTACCCTGGAAGAAGGATATATTTTTGGATTAACCAAATTCCACTGTGAAAGAGTTTTCATTGCATAGATTCAGTGCTAAGAAAGAAACATACGTGCGCACTGCACACGTGTAATGCATGCCCTTTCATTTATTTTAGTTTTCTTGGACATGTGGCACTAGACTTGTTCTTTTTTAAAAAAATAATTTCCTTCTTTTACTTTTGTTTCGCAGACCACGGAGCTTAGTTTGTCCTTTGCTGTTGGGGAACATTCGAATTATAAGTGCAATTATATTTTGTCCTTTTACTGCTCGTGATAAGAGCAGGAAACCATGGCAGAACAGCCATCAATTGGTTCTTGCCAACAAATTTCAAGAGATGCAGCAAGCATGTACTTGCAGGGCGAGCCTCATTTTTTAAAACCCAATTGGTACTTCACCAGGGAAGAATTAGATCTTTCTCCATCAAGGAAGGATGGCATCAGTAGCGAAGAAGAGTCACATTTGCGGCAATTATATTGTTCATATTTACAAGAGCTTGGCATGGAGCTTAAAGAGTAAGTGCAATTCGGTTTAGCTTAAATGTATTAATTGCTTATACAGTTTGTATATTTGTGAGTGCAACAAGCATGATTTTTGTGTGGTTCCAGCATTGTGCTAAATGCATTTGCTTGTAACTACTTGAATACGATTTGTTTTGTTATTTTTTCCTCTTTCTCCGCCTTCCTTCTAATATCCTGTCCCCTCTGAATTATTCCAATTGCTTGAGATGGTAAATGACACTGCATACGTTTCAGGCCCCAGGTAACCATAGCTACTGCAATGATGTTGTGCCACCGGTTTTATATGCACCAGTCCCATACAAAGAATCATTGGCAGGTAGAAGGAGCTGCCCCTTACCCTGTTGTTTACTGTCTACTACAAATTATTTGTAATGTGATCACTTTATAGGTGGTACACGTTGTTCTGTAGGCTATGTTGTCTTGGATGAATGCATGTAGACTGTGTAAATAGTATAGACCGACCATTGTAAGGACATATTTGCAAGGTAGCTATTGTACATATTTAGCCCTGTTTGTGCCCCATTATCTAAAAACTCATTCTTATTCCAACTTATTTTCAACCACACATTATCCCAATAAAATAATTTAGCACGTAAACCCAAATTTTTTCTTACTTTTTAATCACACATTCTTCTAGAAATGGGACTCAAACGTAGGCTTAGTACAAGCATTGTGAATCATTCTATTGCAGATAATAAGTGGTCGTGTTCTCCCACTATTAATGTAAAGAAGTCCTTTGTATAAGATAAATTAGGAATCTAAATATGAAGGATAATGATAAAATGGAGTCAGCCAGTTCCCGTTTGTTATCTAGAAGCCAAGGCAGGGTATAAGATATGAAGTGTACCCTTTCTTAAACGCTCACTAGGTGTGTGGCTGTTTTTTGCAGGCTGTTGCAAATTCTAGCATGTTCCTTGCTAGCAAAGCAGAAGACACACCATGTCGTCTGAAAGATATTGTGGTTATGGCTTATAAGTTAATGTACAAATGGCATCCTTCAGCTTCACAAAGAATCAAGGAGAGGGTATGACAATATGGTTGCTGCTTTTATACTATTTTTTTTCATTTTGTATCTGAGGACATGATGAAGCTTACTTTCATTTGTTTCTTGAAGCAGGAAGTTTATGATAGGCAGAAGGAATTGATCTTAACTGGGGAGAGGCTTCTTTTAGTTACCGTTTCTTTTGATCTCAATATCGAACACCCTTATAAGCCACTTGTTGCAGCTCTGAAGAAGTTGAAAATTTCAGATAAGGAGGTGGTGAAAGTAGCGTGGAATTTTGTGAATGATTGGTAGTTGTCTTTTCTTCCACTCTTGATTTTTCTAGCTTATAATCAGATTCATCACATATCATGATTTGCCCTTGATTCATGTGGCATTATAATGTCATCATCATTTTCCGAAAATGATCACCGAAGCTTTACATGTTTTATCTCTTCTGATTTTGACTGTAAATCTTTTTTCTGTATGGAACATTTAGGGTCCGAACGACACTCTGCTTGCAGTACAAACCACATTATATAGCAGCAGGTTCTCTGTACCTTGCTGTAAAATTTCAGAAAATGAAAATGCCTTCAGAAAATGGGAATATGTGGTGGATGCAATTTGATATTTCACCCAAAAAATTGGAAGGTTAGTTATTTATTTGCCAAGAAATCTTTTTCCCCTCGATTTTACATCTTGAACCCTGAAAACAATTTCAATTTTTTAGATTTATTGTATTGGTTGCAGCATTAATTACATGGTCAGAATGCAATTTAACTTCTCATCATTCTCGCTTAGTTTAGACGCGTTTTTGGTTAATTCTGCTACGGATAATCAATATAGAAGGCTGGGCTACATGCTGAATATTCTTTGCCAACAATATTTGTTCATATGGTTCTCATTTTTGTAATTCTCTGATTCCCATTCGCGAAGCAGTGTGATCCCATTAGAATCCATCAGACTAAGAGGTATACCCATATTAACATAAGTTGATGCAGTTTCAAAAGATTAGATTTCTTTGCATTGGGTCCAAAAAGGATTCATGTAGCCTGTCTAAGTTTATTTGGGATCCGTTTTTGTTGTATGTGTGTAATAACTCCTGTCGTGCCACCACACACCTGACCTTCCGACACCACTCGTGAACTCCAACTTGTTATCTTGTGTTCATAGTTGGTTGGTACAAAAACATTTTATTTTCATTATGTTCCCAACCTGCTTCAGTTTCTTTATCGTGATTCAACAGTGATATGCTGATTGAAGCTGCATTTTCTGGGAATATTGGATTATTTCATGTCAATTTTGCTTTTTTTCTCTCTCTTATGTTCTACTGTTGAGGTCTGTTCTTTTTAACAATTTCAACGGGGTCAAAGATTTTCCATTTATTGAAGCTCTCATTTATAGTTCTAGTCGTAAATTTTGCAGAGGTCATTCAGCATATGCTTGGAATGCTAGGGAAGAATAACAAACAAGCGTTACAAACCTCATTTAGTGGGAAATCAAAACAAAAGCCTAAAGAAGAATCCAATAGCACAGGATCATGCATTTCAAGTGACTCCATCATCAGGCAAGATTCAAGCAATATATCATTGGCAAATGCTGGAGCACTTCTGAAATCTGCAACTGCCGAATGCAGTCAGAAACAGACGTGTGGTTATGCTCTTGATACCATAAGAAATACTGAGCATCATCAGATTAGTGAGCCTGGTAGTGCAAATAGTGTTGTTGAGGATTGCAACAATGAGCTGTTAACAAGAGAATCTGGCCAGAAATCTGCTTGTGCAATTTTGCTAGTTGAAGAAAGTTATCAGAAGATTGATATTACTATGGCTCCAGGTAGTGCAGAATCATGCATATCAAGCGGTTCAGTCGGGCAAGTTTCACGCAAGATTCCATTGGCAAATGCTGGATTAAACTCGTCCCCTTTTGCAATTGCCAATTGCAACCAGAAACTGCCATGTCCTGATATTACTGTGACAAAAACTGAGCAGTGCCGGGTTGGTGATTCTGGTAGTGTAAATATGTTCATTGATGATGGTGGTGACCATGAGCCAATAACAGGAGACTCTGGTCAGAAATCAGGTCTGAAGATTGATATAATTACAATAAGAGAGAGAATAAAGAGGAGGAAATGCGAAAGGATGACAAGTAAGATGTCCACAGAAACCATGGATGAGGAGATAGTAGATAGTGAGGCTTGGATAGAGAGAGAGCTGGAAAGGATATCGAGTTAGTTTCTGCTCATTCAGAGGAGCGGAAGAGGGGGTGAATAATCAGAAGAAAGGAAATAGGCTACCTGGTTTAACAAGAAATGCAGCTTCAGAAAGATTCATTGGATAATTCCAATTCATTCTATATTTTTGCAAGTGTAGTGAACTGCATTATGCATCTTGATCCATATATTGGTGCACAATATAGTGGCCAAACCAAAGGTCTTGTTTAACGCTCTGAATCTGAGAGGTCCTACAATACTTGTTAAAAGATAAGAACATTTTCTTTATAGGTGACAATTATTTCCATCTGAAAATTCAAGGCGCCAGTTTTGGGTACATTCGTCTAGACAGTTTCTATCGAGTGTGTCCAGCTTAGTGGGAGGTGTCAATTTTTTTTTTCCTGTGTACATATATTTTCTAATCTTGAAATATGTTGGCTCGTTAATCAAATCAAAATGTTCATTGGAGTTTAATCGGCTCTAATGCCATATTAAGAATTGAGATTTTATATTAAATTGTCTAATTTTATTAAGAAAAGTAGAGAAAATCTTTATATATTGATCTATAATTTAGTATTTAATCAATGTGATATTTATTTATTGACATGTTTAACGCAGGAAAGGTAAAAGAAGACGGGCAGGGAGTAAGGTAATCAAGAAGTCTAATTCAAACATCTTGTCACGTGAGACCGACAAGCATAAAATAAAAATCTTTTAGGTATACTCGTAACACACTATTGTTTCGTATTTAATCTTCTTCTTGCTTATGTCATAATAATGCACTTCAACGTCCGATCTTTCGAGATCATTGACACCTGCGCAATAGAATGTGGACACCAGGCTGGATGGAATTTTGTTACGAGTTTTATATGGTCAATTACTGATTTAAGTTATTTAACTTGTGGATTAATATTTTTTGGCAGGTTATATTTGAGGATTTTGAAATTATCAAGGGCATGATAAAAATTATTTGAGAATGGAATTTATGAAAAGGTAATTTTTTAGAGAAAACGCAATTAAAAATAGAAAAAAATATAAATTCGCCTGAAAAATATTTTATTGAGAGAACATGTGATTGAAAATATATTTGTGAAAAAATGAATTTTAAAGAATTTGTACGAAACATGGCTAAAGAAATATTTTTACTACCTAATTATTATAAGTTGAATTTTAACGGTGGATAACTTTCGTATGAGGGGCTTTTATATTACAGAGTGGTGTTATATGTGTGAGAGGGATGAGTAGACGATTGACCACTTGTTCCTTCATTGTGAAACTGTTCGTTTGCTGTTGAACGATATTTTGACATTGCAAGACATGGACTGAGTGTTGTCGAGAGGCGTATGGAGGACATGGTCAAAGCATGAAGAAGAAAGTTTTGAGATAAGGATATCAAACTTATTTGGGACCTTATTCCGGGTTGCATCGTTTAGTGTATGGAGAGAGAAACAGTCGTTTTGAAGGCCAATCACGAACAACATATCAGATTAGAGAATTATTTGTTTGACATTGTATACTTGATTTAATGCTGCGGCTGCTAGGCATATAGACGGACTGCCTAATTTCATGTTGTCCCTTTCTGATTTAAATTGATAATACACTTTCTGTGTATTATGCATTGATTTATAAAATATTTGATTACTTTTGAAAAAAAAAAAAAAATTTATTATAAGTTGAAACGGCATTCAAAATGAATGTATATATCTACTTATTAGTCTTTTTTGTAAGAATTTACGTTCTGTGATCTGCAAACCTCCACACTGGAACAGATTCAAGCAAAATATATCTGAATTTGGCTGTCCAAAGTCTACACAAGTTGAGTACGGGAAATTAAGCCCTGAGCCTGTTTCCTATACACATTCCTCTCGAGCATGAATACAAAATTCATCCCAGTTTACAGTATGTTCAACTACAGTACGGTACATTACAACAACACAGTATGGGGTTCAACTTTGCAAAACAAAGTATTTGGGTATATTACAGTAAGTCCCTCTTTTTCTTTAATAACTCATTTTTTTTTCCGAATCATTTTCAACCATACATTCTCTCAATAACATAATTTTACATGTAAACTTAAAACATTTCATTACTTTTTAACCACATGTTCTCCAAAAAATCACTTTTCTAAAATTTATTTTCCTAAAAAAAAGGGCTCAAACAAACCCTACATTCAGAGATTAGGCCTAGAGTCCTTAAGTACATAAACCTAAGATTGTTTCTGCGATAAACGCAGTAAAGGTCAGCTAGCTCTTTTCTCAGGTTTGGGAATTTGCAAAGTGGGAGCATCGTACACCAAGTTAATCCAAAAGTCCAGCTGTATGAGTAAATTCTTCATGTGGGATGAAATGGAAAGGCCTGTCTTTGTAGGAAAGAAAAGTCTGATACATTTCTTTCTCCTGAAAGTCTTCAAATTATCCCCCATTTCTGCAAAATCGCTACGGTTAAGAACTAAAAAGTGAATTTAGTTGAGACAGAAACCTGAAAGAGAGATTATATTTACAGGAATGCTAATATAAAATGAAAGATTCCAGACTAATAAGACAAATCAAACTATAACTAAAATAATAATCAGAAATATGTAAAAAAAGAACAAGAAGATCAGGGACAACATGAAACTATTTTCGTATCCTTAACACAGACCTGTGACAAATTACTGATTTATGTTCTCAACATAAATAAGTGACACATATAACGAATATGCAACTTAATTTTGTGCCCTCAATCACAATCTACGACCTTAAATATTGGGTGAAATTCAATCGAACGCATCAACCTCATCCTAGAAGTGATTATCTAAATTCTCAAACATAAAAAAATGACCCATATTAAAGAGAGAGCATGAATATGCAACTTAATTTTGTTCATGAAACTATTTTCGTATCCTTAACACAGACCTGTGACAAATTACTGATTTATGTTCTCAAACATAAATAAGTGACACATATAACGAATATGCAACTTAATTTTGTGCCCTCAATCACATTCTACGACCTTAAATATTGGGTGAAATTCAATCGAACGCATCAACCTCATCCTAGAAGTGATTATCTAAATTCTCAAACATAAAAAAAATGACCCATATTAAAGAGAGAGCGTGAATATGCAACTTAATTTTGTTCCCTCAATCACATTCTACGACCTTAAGTATCGTTGAAATTGAATAAATGCATCAACCTCGTATTCTAGAAGTCAGCATCTAAAATTATAGGTTGCTACAGTAAAAATGAAAACTCAGAAATTGCTGGACCTTCAGCTTAGCTTCAGTGAGAAGCACAAGGGTTGGTTGAGCTTTATACCTAACTCTGGTAATGATTGAAGGGTGTAGGATTGCAATAGAAATTGGTACAAAAACAAGCATGAAAGTGCTCTCCGAGCTATATATTGCCAGATTTAGGACCATAACATTGGAGATATTCAATGAGTGACAGAAGGTTTGTTCAGATCAAAGTTTGTGACCATGAGAAGAAATGCTAATGAAGAAACAACAGGTGGTCAAGTTCGCATCTGTTTAAGGTGAGGAGCAAATCTGGATTGAAGATGATTTTGATCTATTTCCGCTGTACTTTAAGCAGAAATACATTTATTTCCCGATCTGAGCATCCATTATGAATAATAACAAAAAATAAATAAAATCCAGCTAATAGCTTAATTTCAACTGAAGAAAAGTCAACGTCTGCATAACTTTTTTGAGGGGAGGGAGAGAGAGAGAGAGCAGTCGACAGTTCCAAGTACTCAAAAAGGAGCTCAACATAGGCAGTAGAACAGTAAATTGGGATGCTAAAATCAGATGCTGATGAAGTCCCAAAACGTAACCTTAGATGCTATGGCATGCCAAGCTTATCTATTATTCAAGGAGAAATGTGAAAGCAGTTTAAAGGATTAAAAATTACCAGCATTATATTTTGATATAGGAAGCATGTTCACAGCATTCAATTAATTTGAGGAGTTACCTTGATGCTCTCCCTATTTTCAACTGGCAGATCTCTTCATCTGGACATAGCAGCTGACTATCTGCTGATCTAACTTGTAGTAGTGTTCCATTTTCTTCAATGGTTTCATGTCCAGGTCGATAAAAGATGCCTAGCAAATTTCCATCTCAATTAGCCATCTAAATTTCCATCTCAATGAGCCATGAATGAAACGAGAATAAATACAATATATAAAGATAATTATAAAACTACTGAAATTTTCAACTTGGAATATTACATTTATTTTCTTACACATTTACCAATATCAGCGACATTTATAAAGAAGCAACAGTAGATAAAGTAGTTTCCATGCGATACCTATATGAGCTAATGATCATTAGGTCCACATGACGAAAATCAATATGCATTAAAAGCTTTTCTGCATGATTATCCATTTCTTGTGAGATAAATTTCTGTATTTTAGAAAAAGAGAGAAAATATATGGAAGATCTAAATCTAATAATGTAATTAACATGATTTCATCTCAATAAATAATGCCAATAATTTTACGGACAAAAGTGAACTTTGAGTTGTTGAAGATTTTTTTAGAAAAAGGAAATGTGTACTTTTAACTAAAAGGTCAAATTCATAAAAAAAAATTAATCTCATTTGATGCTCAAAAGCACCCAGTTTATTTCTAGAAGATAATAATTAAATAATTCTCTTGGAGAAAGTTGTTCACCTTGTAATCAAAAAATTGATTGGTTGATTCTAGATAGACGGTGCTACATGAAGACTCCAGGTCCCCGTTTTCTCCGGATTTGAAACAAATCATCATACTTAAGTCCTTGGCAGTAGCAGATATCTAGTCCCTCACAAGTTTTAAGCTTTGATCCCTCGGAATTGAATGCAGAGATGCATATCTTTCCTTTACACCTTTCTCTCTACAGACCATACAAGGCTGAGAAACAATATCATAGTATGAATGAATTGCCCCTTCAATGTCAATAATATCAAGCTGCTGGACTTGAAGAAGTAGACTTAATAATCCTGACTGGAGAACCGACTCAGTAACAAGCTCGAGAAAATATTTTGTGCGCATCCCATCTTCTGCCCGAATTACATGCTTCAGTACATAATCAAATTCTTGGTCAACCATACAAGTTGTAGTGTCTGCACCACCACCCAAGCCTCCAAAAATAAGCGAACCATTTAAGAAAACCCGGAAATTGTTTTGAGGAGTAAGGAAGAGGGACTTTATTGCATTTTCTACTCTGTCCTTCGATCCACAAAACACATCCAGGGGATCATATTTACTTATTTGAGATATCTGGTACAGAACCATGTGAAATTTATCTATATTAATAATATGTTCATAGAAACTTGTGTATAGCTATAAATGTAATAATATCAAGAAATGTGAATAAAGAACTTGAAATATTGCGATTAGAAATCCATCAAAAAGACTCTATCGAGAGGGAAGAACATATCTATGAACTAATATTACCTTTCCTTGATTCAATTTCAGAGCCTGGTGCATTTCAAAATGAGTAATACTTCTCTTCACAGCATTTTCTGGTCCTATAAATTCTGAAATAGGAAGAAATCCACATTTGGGCTGTTGAAGAAAAGAAGCAAGAGAAGTGTTCTTTATTTTAAATAATTATAAAGTATACATCTCAAATAGAATAACAATGAATTAATACCATAGAGAGAAGTATATAATATGAATATCACAAGAAGCACCTTTATCTCAACAGACACGCAGAAGTCTTCTTTGATAATACCTGGGACTGAAAATTTACACCATCATTAGCAAATCGTTTATGCAACATAAGGCACTAACTTTATGTGAGCAACATTGCCGAGTAGTATTCCATGCATTTCTTTAGTATTCCAGTCACAGTTTTCTTGGTCGTGCTCTTACAAAACTAGAAAGATGTTCTTTCATTCAACTACATTGGTCACATAGTATACATCAGTATACAACTATCTGAGGCATTTCTTATTTTCACACCTATACAAGCTTGCCCACATAGGTAGATATCAATGAAGAAACATTCTGTACAGCTGTACGACGATTTCTTTTTTTCCAAAAAAAAAAGACATATTTCGTAGCAAAACAGATGGGAAAGAGGTATCTTTCTAAAGCAGAAAAAAAAATACAACAGAGATTTAATTTGAACGTTTACAATCCAATGTTATAAATTTCTTCACACAAGGTCATGAGAGTATATAATTTACAAAAATATGTGATGCTCATGAACTCTAAATTGAGGTTAGCAAGAGCAAGATACGTCTTTCAAAAGCATGTTAGAAGATAATTTATACCATGAGGGAAAATTGAATGATCAGCAACCAAAAGCACAGAATCACATAGGGGATTGACTTTGGCAGCATTAACCCTCCAAGAAGGACGCTGACAGAGACATTTATTTTCAACTGCCTCCAAAAATTCTCTGGTCACAAGAACATGAATCTGCCAATTGCACAAAACAAGATCCCAAGTCTCGGTCATCCTGGCTATGATGATTATTTTTGAACTATGATATTGATTACAAAACAAACCCATCGTATATTTTCACGTTTCATTCATTAGACAACAATTCATTCACCAGTCAACTGTTATATTTGAAGCAAGGAGACATAATAAACCTTTTATTCCATCTCACTCCCAAAAACAGCCAGAATAGAGGGTTAATTGTTAATGCTGCCATATGATTTGCAACGCAATAACAAACTGGAGTTTATGCCTCATTAGAGCATGTTACAAACTATATCAGCTAAGTGGAAATCTCACCAAGTCATCATCGGAAGAGTAAGAAGCACATGGTGTGGTAAGTTCAGATATTGATGAACGGTGACAAGGGTAACTAACACTAACAGTGCCTCCTGGATAAGTGAGCAGTATAGCAATAAGGCAAAATATAGCAGTATAATTTTCAATTGAGCATATTTAAAGATCATGAGGATGGCAATGATCATAAGGTATATTGAAAGAAACAAAAATCAAGGTGGGAAAAGGACTTGATACAACTGCCAAAAAAACATTGCTTCAGAACCTACAAGGCTATAGCAAATTACCCCTGCATCAACATGTTTGGAACCCAAAAATGGGCACATTACTTGCTGGCTGCTGCACATATAAATGCCCTGCAATTTCTCGCGTAGGTGCTGAAACGAGGCCTTCAAGTTCCCTCCATAGGAGGCATTCTTGCTTGGTAAGAGCAGAATGACCATTCTCATATTCAGATCCATTCTTTGGAACTTTTTGTACCCGTAGAACTTTTCCAACCTAGATGGGGCATAAAATGTTGGAATTCAGACATTAGTATACCTAAGCTATTTATTCATAACACAAACTTCACGGTTCAATGTTCTTTCTATGTGTTCCATACTTTATTTAGAGTATAATGTAATTTCATATTGGTCTTTAATCCAACAAAAAGATTCTCCCTCAGGTGAAACAAATTAATGACCGAGCTAATTACTCTTCTAGTGCTTAGGAGAGATTTTGCCTCCCTCTTTAATGTGCTCATTTCATTTATCAATTTTTCACAACAGTCTCCATTCAATATTTGAAACATGGAGCATTCCTATTTTTTCATTTTCACTTTCTCCCAAAAAATATTTATTATGCACCAGAGTGGGTCCCAAGAAGGCAACTCCAGAAAACCACTTCCTCTGGTAAGCCTATGTCCAGTTCGGTTAAGGAGGTATAAATAATTATAGTTACTTGAATGATCAATTGTTGGAAGGAGAAAAACTAAACATTTCACTAAAGTAAATCAGTTTTCCCTGATCAAAGTAGTAACAATAAATAACTAAAAGGGTCTTTCACTCATAAAATTGAAGAGATTAAACCCAGTATTGATATACTATATATCAAGAGAGATGCCTTGAACTTTACAGAATAAGAAAAAATAAAACCAAAAATTAATCGATCCAATAATAGGTAAGAGTAAAAAGAAAAAGAGAGAACATACAAAATCAGGAGACTTTCCACAATAAGCAAGAACCAGATTGACAGCGCCTTCTCCTCTATATGCCATTCCAGAGCGTCTTTTACTTGTAACACCACCGCCATCCACTGCCTACAAAAAATACATTAGCATATTCAACATGGAGAGGAATATATACATACATAGACAACATAAATGTAATTCTGAGTATACCTGAATTTGGTAACTTGGAATGCAGTTAGAAGGCAGTGGAAATTTATCCGTTTAGAGAGAGAGAGAGAGGGAAGGTCGATGGTTTGACTAGCTGCACTGTGTGGTAGATTCAGGGTCGGACTTGAGATTTTCAGTCCTAAGACAAACTTCAAAAGTTGGCCCTCAAGTAGTTGTCATTTATTCAGCCAATCCCTGGAAAATAAGCTCAAAAAATAAAGGATACTATACTTTTTTGGCCTTTTTGTTGTTTGACCCACTCAACTAACACAAATTTTGTCAAATATTATGATAATCACATGGTCTACAAACGTGAGCTTCGAAGACGAGAGGTATTTATTTATTTAAACCAAGCCAAATATCAACAGCAAAAGATCAAGAATGAACCACTTCCAATGCAACAGAATTGACTAGAGTCTGCAGCACCACTGATGCTTAGAAAGTGAAAATACAAATATCTTCTACCAGCAGCAGGGATAGATCCCAAAAATATAAACCGTGCATACATCTTGTTTCATGATCAAACCTATCTAATCAAACAGAAATACAATAAAAATTAGCAACACAATCGCAGCCCAAACAAAGAAATACAACAAAGGTTAATAAACAAAAGAGAAGCAGAAAACAACAATCCCAAGATATTCATCCACCCGAAGTTAGCGCAATGTCAAAATTCTACCTCTGCAAAAGGAAAGGATGGAATTCCAACAGCAAAACCAAGAATTAGCAACAAATACAGTCATGTTTCTATCAAATTCAACACAATTATTCATCTAGGGACATTATCTCAGTCAAATCCATACAACATATTCTATTCAAAGCTAACCCAATGTAAAATTCGATATAGAACAACGAAAATTAGAAACAAACACAAGTATTGCAATATGCATTGCCCAAACAAAGATATAGAACAAAACAAGTACTATTAAAGATATCTCCGAATTTAATAAAAAAAATTACCAAAATAGTCTACTACCTTGGTATGAGATCAAGGAGGTTTACACAAATTGGGGGGAAAACCATAAAGACTGCACTGTACTAATTCTTACATTGCTGAACCACACTCACCTGAATAATTGCAGTGATGAGCAGGGGCTGGGTGAAGGAGGGCTAATTCTTACACTGTACTACTCGCATGTACGGAATCTCTATAATGTCGCATGCCTCAAGTCTATTTTTATTGTGTATGCATACAAATTTTCTAGGGACCTAAATGAACTTTTAATTAAATATGAAACCGTCTATTGATATATTCATAAAAGTTTCGAGAAAGTTATATCATTGGTCCCTAAGTTATGATCCTTGTAACAATTTGGTTCTCAATCTTTTAATTTAGTATCAAAAGCCCTTGTTGAACAATTTTAGTCCCTTTATTCATACAAAGAAAAAATAATTTAAAAGATTACTATATTTTTATACATAAACATAAAAATAAAAAGAATTAGAATTAGAATTAGAAAAAATGGTAAACCATTCAAAAGCACCTTCTCGGATGATCAAAGGGACTTTTTGGCAAGTTCAATCAAGGAAAATAACGAGCAAAACACGAGAAAATCTAGAAGAATATAACTTTTCCATTTGCTTGACCACCAAATATTTTGGCCCATGCTAATTTGGACCTGGGTTACCCTCCACGTGTAAGAGCCCATTTATTTCCAAGGGTTTATTGGGCCCACATCACCTTCATTAGTTGCTGCAATAGACCACCAAATTTTCCTATGCCTTGCGAATTATCATTCATTAATTCACTCACATCAACCTACGAAATAGTTTGGTTTACAGCAAAGGTCCATATGGATAAAATTTATATGTGACTGTTCATTAGCATGGGCGACGAGAATGCGACAACCACCTACCGAATTAACAAATTCATCGATGTGGTCGATTATATGAAAAGACAATAACTTCGTGCAAAATTAAGAGATGTATAGTTGTTTTTGAATCTCACGAGAAGTCAACGACATGCTATACAACTGAATTCTAATATATTGTAAAATTAAAAAAAAAAATCCAACATTTTATCATTTATCACGAAAAAATGCAAAAGACTTACCGTAGCGCAGAAGACGTTGTCAATACCTAGCACATCTCTAACAAAAATACAATCACCGAACTTCGAAGCAAATTAAAGCATTCAATATGCTTTGAAAAGAAGTCCCGGCGGGTGGCAAACTAAACAAAGAATTGTGGGGACAAAAAAATATTTTATTATTATTATTATTATTTGTTGCATTTTAGGTGCAAAAGCAAATGCAGACAATTTCTTTCGATAATTACTTATTTTTTAATTGCAAGTGATGTTGACTTTGCCTAACAAAAATATGCCTTTGGAATACGGTGATGAACTTTTATTCTATAATATAATAATCATTATTAATTAATTTAATGTAACTTTTAAAATATGGGTCCTCTTTCTATATGGTTCGTGTTTTAAGGCCCCTAATGGAATCCTAGGTCCAGTTTTCTGTACTTTTTAGCACTGAGTAAGATGCAAAAGAAATTTAATTCAAATTAATATCTAATTGTGTATATACATCGCTGCAAATATTGAACATTTTTTAGGAAATTACTTGACCTAATTTGGAGCTTAATTCATTTAGTACGGTAGAGAATATTACAAGAATAAATTTGATTGTCTGAGTTAAATTTAAATAATCAATAAATAAACACGAGTATAATTTGTGTCCTAACGTACTTGAACAAATGTTGATTATTCTACTATTTGGGTTCAAGCTAACCCACTTCATGTATCTTTTTAGTCTTTTATGGGCATCCAAAGATCAATAATTGGAACTACGAATACGTGACAATCAATCGTGGTTAAGTCAATCTAAATAGCACCAAAAAAACCTATATAGATATATATTTTTTCCAATAAAACCCTTAAATCCAAATCAGTAGGCACATAATTAATTAAAAAATTCATAATGTATAAAGCCAACAACTTAAATTAATGGTAGGTTCAAAATTAAGCAACAAGTTGTCCAATTTCCCAGCAAGAAAGTTTGGCATAAGGGCTATAAATCCAAAGACATGAGAAAATAAAAATAAAAAGAAATTGAAGTGACCTTTAAATTATAGGAACTTGGCAATTTTGTATTAAAACTTGCAAACAAGTGGATAAGAGCAGGCCACTAGATTCTTGTTGGGCACTTGTAATTTATATTAAAAAAGTGTACACAACCTTCATAACTCCAAAACAAAAGAATTCATATGTTCCAGCCTCCACCAAATCAAGCCCGAGTTGGCATTTTCTAATCATACCTATTAAATAATTTAAATTCTTATTTTTTAAAAAAATCTCAAGGAAAAAAAAAAAGACATGAAGTAGAGATAAAGAGTCTTGAAAAGAAAAAAAAAAATCGATTCCCTCCTATCTTATGTAATCGAATATCGAGTAACACTTCTAATTAATATTTAAAAGAAAATGATTATACTTGATGTAATACATATATCTTAATACAAGAGAAAATTGTTACCGACATAGGTCAATTAAAATTGACAAAACCGTGTCAAAGATTAGACCCATAAAAACTAAAAATTTTGTACTATGAATTGACTTGTATGACGAGGGATGTCATGTCGAGGTTAGCTCTCCAAATCTATACTAGTGGCTTTAGGCTAGGTAATTATGACATGTTGGGATGTTAGGCCCCGTTTGTCATGCTTTAACATTTTAAATTGTTCGTTACAATTTCATTCTTCACCATACGTTCACACAATAAAAATATTCTACATACAAATTAATAAATTTTTTTTTTTTAACTATATATTCTTCATTAATCTATTATTATATAATATATTACAAGAAATGAATGAATTTCAAACAGGGCATTAATGGTGATAAGTGATAAAGATGCACCAAATAGTTCATTTATCACCAACGAATCTAAAGTAGAGGAAAAAAGTGACTTTCGAATTGAGAAAATTTTTAATCTTCCAAAGATTATTGCTTCATAATATGGGAAAAAGCCACTGATTCTGGGTTCCATTTGGAGCTGTCTGTCAGATAATCATCATTACGGTATTTAAAGTAGCACTATAGTGTTTAATTAAGAACATATTTAATGCAAGAAGTATTTATAAATTATTTAAATTATAAATATTTAGCAGGAGAATGTTTTCTTTAATTCAAAGTAAAGAAGAAAAGGACTGCACGAAATTTAATTTTTGATAATCCCGGGGTACATGCTTTAGGAAGTCATGCTTATAGAGTGTAATCATAATAACATGATTGTAAGGTCTAATCATATACGCTACATACCACGGGAACGATTCAATAAATAAAAATTTTAATTTTGTCTGAAATGATATAATGTCTATCAAACGTGTCATAGTGAGTTCAAACTCAATTCTTGTTTGTCATTCTTAAACTCGGCTCCATAATTGAACTTGCTAATTTATACTTACATTTCCGTTTAAAAACAAGTGCAATGCAATATCAATTCAATTCTAGCTATGAGAATGATGGAGCCTATAAATGCAAAATATTTTATTGAAAAAAAGAATCTAAATGATTCACCGGTCGGGATGACAAAATGAACAGATAATGTATTTATCGATTTGAAGGAGTAGTGGAGGGGCCTTATGTTGAATTCTTTCTCTGTCCTTAGCCTTGGGAAACATCCACCAAATAATGGAAGTGGAGGTGGTTAGACATAAATTTTTTGGCTCGTTTTATTCTCCTTTAGGAAACTATTGTACTAGAGTTAATTTGTTGATCTCTCAAATGGGAAAAGAACATTTGTAGGTAAAAAACATCAGAAAACAGATGTCCAGATTGTGACAAATTCTTGTGGACAATAGCAATTTTTCCCATTCATTTTCCCAAACAAACCATGAATTCCCAAAAAGAATAAGTCTAGCAATAAATTGGTAGAAGAATGAGTATTTTTGTCCCGAGCCTTTCATTCTTTTCTAAAATGAGCAACATGAACTCTCAATTCCTACTCGTATCATTTCAATTTCTTTCCTCCACGCGACATTTACCGAAAAATAATAAGCACGGTAGTAAATCGCCTTGAAAATGAGTCTCTTTATCTGGTGCTGAAATTTCAGACAGTTACAAAAACTAAGAATTCTTGTTCAAAAACTCCCATGATCGAAAAGCATAGATTTTAATTTAAACATCCATTAAATCGCAATAAACAGATGCAGGAAAACCACATAAATTCACAGCGAACATATGAAAAATTTCACCGGTATAGTTACATAGAGTTTTTAGATTATACTAAACGGCGATTACTTGAATAATTGCTAATGTTTAATTATCTTGATTACTACCAAAAGTAATTTTTCTCAATATAAATAATATTGGCTTCTCAGCTCCATGTACTGATTTTGATTCTTAATCCATGAACACTCGGAGAAGAGAGAGATCTACATGAGCATGATGATTGAATTTGCTATAAGAAAAGAAATACCAAAATATAAGGAAAAAAAAAAGTTGGCCTCAATACTACAGAAACAGGCAATTCATCTTTGTACATTAGTTCTCTTGGCATTGAAAATTTAAAGAGAAATTTATGCCTGAATTTCACGTCTCCATACAGTGGTAATGGGATTATATGTAACTGATAAGTGGTTCAGATATGCTAACTCGTTTAATTCGGCAATTTTTTGCTCCTTTGGATGAAGGCATCCACTGCGCGCTGGAAATCTTCGCTGCTCAGCGTATCCATCTCGGCACCATCGAATGACGTAGTCCCAGTGATTTGTCGCTCGCCAGAACTGACCATCGACCAGCACTTTTCTGTATCCGATCGCCGGAGCTCGCGCCGTGGCTTCACTGCAATCTCTCTCTTCAGTTTTTCGGATTGAGTCCTCTGAAATTTCTTTATCTGCCTGGAAGCATTTTCTATAGCCACCGCCACGTCGTCTTTTTCCATGCTTTCTGGAGACACAGTAATCAGCTTCTCCTCGCCACCACCGCCAACTTCCACGGCGGCGGCATCCGCCATAACCGGCGGAGTAGTGAGTTCACTTTCGGATACTGAAGAGCTTCGTTTACCAGCCACGCTGTGTTTCACATAATCGTCATAGAAATCGTCGATTCCTGTAACATTGCCGGCATCATTTTGGCGGCAAAGGACAAACAGTAGTATAATTATAACATTCCCGATCAGAAAAACAACATGATGATTCAAAAGATAAGACGATATTTCCAACACAAAATGACCAGAAATTCTGAGAGCCGCCGGGACGCGCTTCGACGACCACGACACCAACGCAAAAAGCAAGAAAACTTCTAAAATCTGCCATATCTTGTTAATTTTCCGAAACCGATTAAACCGCGCAATCGCCTTGGCCTTTTCAAATTTCACATTATCAAACACCACTTCCGAATCCATATTTCACTCTATGATTTTCAATACAAAAATATACGTATTTAAGATATCAGTAGAGTGGAGAGTAATTTGGGTTTCGAAATTCAGGAGGAGGAGGGGGTTCTAAGAAAGGAAACAGAGTATAAATGAAAAGGGGAAGGCATGGGCATGTGGATTTTGAATGGACAGAGTTGATATGCATAACAAAGAGAATTGGGGAAACTGGTCGATCTACGGTTTTTTCTTTCAAAATACTGTTTTTTGGTGGTCTTTCGGAAAATTACTGAATTTTGGTGGGTTTTTCTTTTGAGAGTTTGAATTGTTTGGAATGAATGAACGAACAAGGCACTAATGCACTATTTATAGCAATAAATGGGGGGTTGGGTTGAGGGTTAATAATTTTTTTTATTTTTTATTTTTTTTTTTGCAATAAATTGGGCAGGAAGAGGGTAAATGGATGGGGGGTGTTGGGACACTTTGAACTCAAGTGTTGTGAAAAATCGAAAGAGATTAATGGAACAATATGAAGTATTGATCGCTCACCAAACAAAAACAAGATTTAAAGAAAAGAAAAAATTAGCAGATGAATCGATATTTTATTAAACAACCAATAGAGAGAAAATACAATTTCTGCTCACAAAAACTGAATGAAAAGTCTACTCTTTATAAGGAAGATGTCCAAACTCAAGATGGAAACAAGATAAAAACAAATCACTTGAAATAAAGGAAATAATATTTTTCCAATATTTTTTCAATAAAACAAGTAAAATAAAAGAAATAATATTTTTTTAAGTATATAGAAAGAAAAATATATTCCCAAAAATTTCAATATAGTTTTGAGTCACAAAAATCAAACATGGGCCATGGGGTATATAAGAAATGACAAAATTTGGTGGAAAAGTGAACCTGCAATTGCAGTTCAGACAATATCGAGCAGTGAAGACGGTTATGCCTTTTGGGTCGTACTGAATAATGGTACGCTTGTTTTTTGCAGAACTTATACTGGTTTATACTAATTAAAATCATTTTTTTTAAATCCGACCTCAATGTCTCTCCAAACCAAAACAGCATCCCTCCAAACCGATTCAAATTGACCAAGTCTGTTAAGTTTGGCAGTTTGGATCGATTAGGCATGTGATTTGTGCAGCACTATCGACCACTGTGAAATTTAGATCTAGTTTTGTAGATCAATTAGGCAAATATGATTTTATATATATATTACGCATTATGATTTTTATGGAAAGCGCGTTCTATAACAATGAAAAAATAAAATAAGATAAAGAAGTTAAAGTCTTGTCAATTATAGTACTTTACGTTGTTTAACGTAAATTTTACCAAACGCGTAGTAAATGTGCCCTTAACATATTTCGTCCAACATGAGAATTGGACATTAGGACTATGTTAACTCGAATTAAATTAATGTTTATAAGATTAATTACAAGATATGGAATATATTTTATGGTACGACATTTTTGACTTTTGTATACAAAATGACCAATAATTGGACTTGTGGTTGAATGCTGTTTCATGTCTTATTACAATTGTTTCTAAACTTGTGATCTTTTTCGTGCCTAAAAAGTCGAATACATTTCCAAAAAGGTGATGTACATCCAAGTTAGTTTGATGAATGGTAGTAATCTTCTTCTTCTTATTATTATTTTTTCCTAGAAAAGGGTAAAAATATACCCTAGTGGCATCAATAATACGATTGGTAAAGAGAGATTATACATACAATTATGCATTCTTCTTTCCTTTTTATCGATAGAAATAGATCGTTAATAATTCGCGATAATCAAAACTCGAGAGTTACTCCATTTTAAGCAAAATAATGAATCGAGATTAATTAGACATGTGCATTGAACCCAACCCTTTTGTCTAGTTAAAAGGTAATTACATTGTCATAGGAAAAGTTAAACATGTCTTGATTTATGATTAAATTAAGTTAGGTAAATAGATCTTGTTCCGAGTGTCTGGACAAAAAGTTATTTATATGTGAAGTGAAGTGAAGTAAGTAAAATGTGTATGAAAAAGTTCTCATACGGTTTTAATTTTCATCTGTAATTTTCTCTATTTTGTCAATATTTTGTTTTACGTAGAGTTGATTGGCTTTCCCATATGCTGGGTGTTCTTCAAGCTCCGAATCTCGACACACACAAACGAATTCTAGACGAGTTTTTTTAAAACACTGTTTAGACACTTTATTGTAAGTACGAAGAAATTTTATCCTTCTTCCCTTTAATTTTAAACCTGTTGTTTTACCCAGAAGTGCATTTTGCATTTGAAAGTCACGATATTTCATTTAACGTAAAAGAAAAGAAAAAGAAAAGTTCCAAATGAGTGAGGTGAAGAGACAAGACCGTGAACTCGTGTGGCTTAGCCAAATTTTGCATGATATCTCCTCACGTTGAAATCACGTGCACGCTTACCTGCTCTCCAAAATTCCAAAAGGGCGTGTTCTGATTACGTGACCGATTCACTGTACCGAGTTTTGACGAGTTAAAATCTGACATAGAATACCAATATTTTATTTTATTATTTTTTCTTTTACTTATTTTTACTCGATCCAAATTCTGCTTTAAAAAAGGGATGGAATCGTGGAGGGCCTGTTTGGGACACGCGTTTTGTTGTGGCCTCTCATTAAATCAATTCAAAAGTTGGTATAGCTTTTCAATTGGATTTACATCTTTCTTTCGCGAAATAACCGTTGATGTTTATGTTTCTTTTTACCATTGAGTGATATAAATAGTTATAATTTTTATAATCTACCAATATTTTTTAAAAGACATTCGACCATTTCGTTTGATAAGGTCTTGGATGTCGAATTAATTCTTGCTATCACAATAGAATTTGATCAATAATTTTTTATCATCTTTTCACATCCGGTCTAGTCTTCTATAGATGTGACAATGCTCGGCTCGCCCGCACGAGCTCGCACGAGTCGAGCTAGTTGGTTTTTGGGAGAGCTTGGCTCGTGCCCGAGCTCGCCCGAGGTTTTTTTTTTAAAAAAATTTTATATTACAAAACCTAATCTAAAATTCAAAAAATATATATACAATAATACATACACATTTTCTAATATTTTTTGAAATATACATTTTTCAAAATATTTGTAATTTATACACATACAAATTTTGTAAACAATTTTTTAAGTATACATTTTTTAAAATATTTTAATTTTAATTTTTTTTTGAAAAGATAAATCATCACCCTTTATCCGGGTTTAGGACCAGTTACTTTTATTTCGAGTGGACTGAGTTAAAAATTGTATACGAACAACTTGTTACGTGTACAATTTTTTAAAAAAACTTATAAATGTATGAAAATAAAATTTCGTGATGAATACAGTGGAATTAAATATTACTTACTTGATTACATGCAATTTCGGCATATTTATCTTGAATTTGATAATTAGCGTCTTCTCAATCCTTCACGCACATTAACGCTTCCAAAATATCTTCTTTTAGTAGACTCCTGACCTCATAAAGAACTCTCTTTCCTACACTAAAAGCAGATTCCGGAACTACAGTACTAACCGGAGATGTTAATAGATCTTTTGTAATTACATAAACAATTGGCCATCGGCGTTAGTTATTTCGCCAGAATTCAATGACCTCTTCTGAACTTTTCCTAACTGATTTGTTACTAGATAAAGTGTGACTAACGTAATCAATTAATTCAGATGGCAACGCATTTTGACTAGTACTCGAAGTTTAAGTACATATAGTGGAAGACAAACTACTACTACTACTAGAAGAACCTCATGTATATGCAGTTGAATCATATCTATAGGATTCATGCTTTCGAATAAATTTAAAACTCCAGCGTCGTCATCTGTTATATTAGTGGGAGGAGGAGTTGTAGGTACACGAGTAATATGTGTACCCATTCGTAAAGCATATAATTCATACATTTCACGTAACGTTTGTTCCAAATTCCTATAAGTAATAGGTACATTAAGAGTTAAAACATTTGAAATTTGATCAATTACAAATTTATTACCCGATAAATTATATCGGGGGTCCATGACGCATGCTAAAGTAATAACATAGGTAATTCTTCCCAATATTTTCTAAATTTTAATTTCATGGAATATATAACCGCATGAAAATCGGGGTCATTTTGAAATATCTTAAAAACTCTAGCAGTTATATAAAGACGTTCAAGAACCATACAACTAGTGAGATAACAAATACCGGACAATATATTTATAGACTCATAAAAACTTGTCAAAAAATTTTTTGTTTTAAAAACTAAATTCCAATCGGATTCATTCAAGATAGTATCGTCTCGTCTCTTCTCTAACATGTCTATTGTTATAAAACTCAGTAATGAACGCTTCAAAACATTTACATGATGTTAATAATAAGTATGTTGAGTTCCGTCTATGGCCTACGCCAGTAATAAATATTTTTGTATTCGTATTCCCACCTTACTCACAAAATTTCTCGAATGTTTGTTTTCTACTAGGTGTAATAGTGACATATATAAGTGTATTCTCAATTCGATTAATTTCATACTTAACATGTTTTAAATCGTCTTGTACTATTAAATTAAAAATATGACACACACATCGAACATGAAATAAATAACCACCAAAATCAGGTTGTAATACTCTATGCAATTCATTAGTAACAACCTTATTTACGGTAGCATTGTCGAACGTAAAAGAACGAATTTTACTCTCGCATTTATATTATCTAATTATTAACATAATAGCACTAAACATAGTTTGAGCATTGTGCGGGTACTCAACAATTTTAAAAGTAATAATTTTTTTATGCATGACTCAAAGTGGATCTATATAGTGTGCAGTTGCAGTTATATAACTTTTCTTATTAATCCATTCCCACATATCTGAAGTTAAAGATATCACACCCCCATATTTTTCTAAATTCGCAATCAATAGTTTCTTTGAATTAAGAAAATACTCAATGGTATCAGACCGAAGCGTATTTCGACTTACCCCAACGTACCTCAGTTGAAGATATTGTCGAA
>CAIGRB010171629.1:11802-40398 GCA_903798255.1 Fraxinus quadrangulata | reverse complement strand
TCGTGCATCCATTTGCTAATAATAGAAATTGAATGTTGAAGATTTGAAGTAGAATGTAGAAAATAGAAATGTAGAATTGAGAAGTGAATGAAGATTATGTAGTAGTGTATAAAATGAATTGTAAAAGTAAAATCAATATAATAATGTAAAAAACATGTAGAAGATGAAGATGATAATAGAATGAAATGAATAAATGATAATTATGATATTGTTGAATGCTGATAATTTGTAAATTGTAGAGAGTGAAGTAAATAATGAGAGTAGTATTGGTGGGAAAAAAGTTGGTGGGTATTTATAGAGAAAAAAATGAAAAAAAAATTTTAATAAAAAAAAAACAGTGACCATTATGGTCACTGATTGTGACCAAACGGTCACTGAATGAAATTTTTGTTTTTGTTTTTTTTATATAATTGGAGGAGCCCAGGGCCGCTCGGTTCGTGGGCTCGTCGAGCTGCTCGGAAACATAACGAGCCGAATCGAGCCGGCTCGTCTAGCGAGCGGCCTGCTCGACTCTTGTCGGACTCGTTTTTTTACAAGCTCGAGCGATTCATGGACTGCTATAGTACGAGTCGAGCGGCTTAGCCGAGGAGTCACTCGGCTAGATTGTCACCACTAGTCGTGTAAAACCCAAAACATCTTGAAGTTAAAAGATCACATAGTATAATTTATCCGACTCTGTAGTGAGGATTACTTTGCACGTAATGTAATGTTTTTTGACAATCAACTAATTCGATCAACCAATAAAAGGGCTTTTATCCATTATGAAAAATTTGGAAGGCCAAATAGAGAAGGATGGTGGTCGATTTTAAAGATTATGTCAAGTGAAATGGGAAATGTGGGGCTTCGAGGATCAAAAGGTGGAGCATATCGAGGAGAGAAAAATAGGATGGAGGTCAACGATAAGGACTAATTTTGCAAATATTGAAAGTCTCGATAAAAATTGACATTTATAATAGATGAGATTGTGAACTCTATTGGACCCTTAGTTTCACTCCACCGAGGTATGAACTGCCCACACAAGAATTATTAAACAATGAACAACTCGTTCTGATATTTTCGACAATTATATTCTCTTTCACATAGGTTATGAAATGAAAAGGGAAGGCTGGAATGTAACATGCATTTTTAATTACAAAGTCTACGAAACTCATCAATTCTATTAAACTATAGTCTTTACATCGTTGAAATGTCATGTACATCTCGAGTGACCACTAAATCCATTTTCTTCATGATGAAAGACTAATTGAAGCTGCTCTTTGGTTTGAAATGATTACCCTTTAAACGGTCCCACCAAATAAAAGTCGGTTATACATCTCTGGGTTTATTTGGAGAATATAATCTATCCATTCATCACACTTTATTCCAACATTTCTACTCTCCTTAGTGTCCATCGTGCTTCTTGAAATCATTGTGCCACGCACTTAAATATTTTTTTTATAAATAATTTATTTTTTTACAACACTTTGAAATTATATATATCCATTGTTCAGGTTTCCATTATTTTCAAAAAGTCGTTTTTTCAAAACTCATTTTTCAATTATGCATTGTTTCATAAAATAATATTACACGTAAATCTAAAATATTTTCTATCTTTTAATCACGTATTCTACAAAAAATCACTATTCCAAAATACGTTTTCTTCCAGAATCACATTAAAATGAAACCTAAACAGGATTATAATATATTGAATAGACGTGTGAAAAACGTGTTAATGTATTGAATAGACTTGCCATTAGTGCACTCGCCCGTTGCATGCCAATAGCTCAAATTTTAAACTTGGATCATGGTTAATTTAAACATGATTGCTTCTTGTTGAGCATGGAGAATTTTTGCTTTTCTTACCTATTTCATTTGTTGTCAAGGATCTTTGGTTTTCTTTCAATTTTTGTGACATAATATCAAAACAATCACACTTTGTGTACATAATTATTTGCCCCCTTCCTAGATAGAATGTAATGTCATTGAACTGTTTAAAAAATAGTTAATTTTTGTACATAATAATCTATTGTCAACGCCGCATCTGTCGATAGGTGAGCAAAAAATTCTATAAAAATGGCTAAATCCACATCAAAAATCTAGGCAACATTTTTTATTCTAAAGAGCTTGATTATACGGTAAACTCATTCCTTTGAATGTGAGTCGCCCTAATTATTTCACGACGTTTATATCCTTATAAATTTCCTCAACATCTGGTCAAAAGTTGTAAAAGCACTCAAGAATACCTGGTCAACAAAAACATCCATTTATATCCTTAGAAATTGAAACTTGTCTTTACTAGAATCAAATTTAAATAATATCCAAGGGCCTCTTCTTCGACATCTCAAAGAGATAAGCCAAAAAAGGTAAACAAAAAAGCAAATGGTTAGGTCCCCAATCAATTTTAAATTTGACCATATGTGGGTTGATGGATACATACGTAAACATGTAATGATTTATGAATTATATGAATCACTCTTTTTTGACTTTGTTTGCATTATGACAAATTAAAAGCAATTATGAATTTTGTTGATTAATCAAACGGATTAATTGTTATGTTTAAACAATTAAAATGTACCCCACAGCTCGAGCTAACGTGACCCAGCACACTTGGGCATGAGTCATCGCTACAATCAAGTCATGTCAAGTCTTGTTATAAGGGTTCTCATTTTCAGTGTGATCGAATCAATCGAGACTACGTTTTTTTTGAAAAAGAAAAACGTGCAAACTATGGGCTGGGTATGGCCGACAAAGGAGAGGGTCATGTCGATTGGTTTACATCTCTAGTTAAGTCTTGAATGATTCATTTTCTTAAGATTAAATATAAAAACTATTTTAATATAATATTAGATTAGGTAAAGACTCCACTCATTAATAAAGACATTTGATAAAAATCTAATTTGCATGTTGAAAAATCGACACGCTCACGTGCACATGGATCATGGATGAAGTTGTACAAGTTGACAAACATTGAATTTTTTATTTTTTTTTATTAAATCCCACAGAAATTCCATAATAAATAGTTAACCATAATTTACATTAATGAACAATTAATATTAATTAAAATAATATACTTCAAAATCATTTATCTCAATTCTTTGTTGCTAAGGAACTGAATTATCGTGCACATTTTCGTTGTGCATTTTACTTTCAACTTTATGCCAAAAGTTAAATACCAAAATTCCTCTTTTTTTTTTTTTTTTTTTTGGCATTGAAAAAGCCTTTTTAATATTCCAAATGATTGTTTCTATAGGAAGTGCCACATTGCCAGTTTTTAACCTACCCTTAATTTACATGTATTGTTATGTGATTTTTAAGATTCGAAGGTCTCTATCAGATTGGATTCTAATTCTCTCAAGCTTTCGATCTTTAATTCTAATTAATGATTCTTTTAGGAAAACCCCTAATTAAGTAATTCAAAAGTTTTCTCTTTGCGTGAAATTTTTTTTTGAAGATTGCGCTACGAAATAAAGCAAAGGAAGTTAGAACAAGTGGATGCTAGTATGCTACCGTATGTCGCTAGAATTTTAAAAAAGGTTACGTGGAAGATATATAACATCACTATTAAGAAACTAGAATATCAACACGAAAGAAAATATCTAATGAATGATCAATTAATTTAAACGTTTAAATTGATATATTTGAGAAATTTTCTTTTTTAATATACTGATAACTTTGACAATCTTTTTAAGTGAAGAATAGATTTACTTTTTTCTTTGACCGCTTTATCTTTTTAAAAAACAAAACTTAAGCCTCTTTTTGGTTTAGAAAAAAATCACATGTTTGGCCACCCGGGGCACATCCAAGTTGGCAAAGGATGGGCATTGCTGGGCTTGCAACCTCAGGGTGGGGAGTTCGAATCCTGGATGGAGCAGTCGAGTGATGTAATACTCATTTGTGTGTGGAGCAACTTGGTGATGTAATATTCATGGAGGAAGGCTCCATTGGAGTCGAGAGTATAAAGAGTGCACGGAGCTTGGTCAACTTGGACATATACCGCGATTTACTTCCGCCCATTGCTGAGGGCCCGGTGATGGGTGGTCTAGGACATAGTTCGGCGTAAGTTGGGATATCTGGGTATCAAAAAAAAAATCACATGTTTAATAGAATTTAATAAAAATTGATGAAATGAGTTGTTGAAACGTTGTAGATCCCATGAAATAGGTGGTCAAAATGAATTATTATTTTGATAAATTTTTAATTTAACTTTTGCTTAAGATTTTTTTTTTTTTTTTTTTGTCGTTTGACAAACTTGATTAGACTATAAAAAAATATTTATAAAATTAAAAGAGATAGTATTAAGAGGATAATAGTAATTACATATGGAATAGTAAAATATCGGAAAGTGAATATTGTTTGGCACAGTCGACAGATTTAGAAGACACAGCCTTTCCTAAAATAAAACATCATCCCACGTGCTATGCTTCAACAGGGTGAAGAAAGTGGGTAGAGGAAAAACTTAGTAATTTCTCGTAACTTGTGCTAACTGTACTTCGTCCTACTAATGCCAAAAGGGCACGATTGTCTGGTTCAATGGTCAACGGGAACTATAAATATCTTAGGCTCCATGGAGATTAAGCCCTGTTTTGTTTAGTTAATAATTAGATTTTTAGTAATTTTGATAAAAATCGCTAAAATATGTAGTTAAAAATTGATAAAATTTATAAATCTCATAAAATGTGTGATTGAAAATAAATTTTAAAAAAAAACGAGGCTGAAACAGGACCTTAACGGGCTCAATTTTGATACTAAATTAAAAAGGAAAATCTAGGTATGTGATTTTGAGATTCATTTTTAGGCAGTAGGATTAAGCCCCTATTTGGCAATGTTAAAAAAATTAATTAATATCTAAATCAAAGTCAATAATTAATTTTAACATAACATTTCATATGATTCACAAATTTTCAACTACACATTCAATTAACTTTTATCAAAAGGAAAATTTCATATCTACGACTACAAGATTCAGCACGATCCATTTCAAAACTAAAAAAAATAAGGTTTATTATTTCAAAAATCAAATATATATTATATAATTTATAGTCACAGTTGTGTATTAATCACAATTACAAACGTCACAATTACAAATCACAATTTTTTTAGGTTACATCTTATTTTTCGGTCACATATTATTCTTTGGACACGAATCACAAATTGTATAAGTCGCAATTTATTTTATGGTCATAAAATATCAAATTAATTGGTAACAAATTATTTCAAGATTAAAAAAAAATCAAATTATTGGTCACAAATTAACAAATTTTTTGGTCACACATTATTTATTGATCACAAATAACAAATTTTTAGGTTATGCATTATTTGTTGGTCACAAATTATCTATTTAATTGGTCACACATTAATCAATTTATTGATCACAATCATTCAAATAATTTGTGACCACCACCACCTTACAATTGCACCGTCGTCAGATCCACCATCACCACCTCACGTCAATTGGCAGCACCACCAGAATGTCCATCATCTTAAACAAACTAACATCCATCACTAAAAACCAACACTACTTTACCATCATCGTGACGACAGCGACGACAACACCGTCAACACCAACACAATCGTTTGTAACCACCAACTCACCACCCCCAAAACCTCCAACAACACTAAACACATGGAAACCACCATGCCACTGCTATTCCAACAACAAAAACCAAGATCCTAATGCCAGTGGAAATTATCAGTGGTCGAAATGCTATTGACATAAATTATAGTCTATAGTTTGTGGTTGGCTGGACAGTTTCGACAATTAAGTCCAGTAGCTTATCCGAGATCTATGATCAGCGGATTAGGATTTCCTATAGACGTCGAATCTCTGTGGCTTATAGCAATAGTGGCAGCTTGATGTGTGAGATTCACTGCGACAAAAAGGTCTGGAATGGTGGAGAGGGAACATCGTAATGCTGTGCAGTGGCGTCGTGAGCGTCGTTGGCTGCTTCAGAGTGACGAGGCCGAGCAACTTTTGTTGCGGCACTGCTGCTTCAAAGCAATGTCGTTGTGGTGATAGCGTCCCGCAGCATGGTGTCTACGTTGTGAGCGCCGACGATGATGTGCAATAAAGAGATAAGAGAGATGTGAGGAATGTGGAGAGAGGATGGAAATGATACAGAAAGAATTGTTTTCCTTGTACCTGCTTCACACGCCCAAGTTCCTTGTTTTTTGGGAAAAGGAATTCCATTTGCTGCTGGTCTTTTTTTTTTTTCTTTTGCAATGGAAACAAATTTTATAATCAATTGTAAAAAAAATTCACTTTAATAGGCAAGTTACATGTAAAACAAAGCCAAACGAACACTAAACTCGGATTAAAAAATGATTTTTTAGGGAAAAAAATTCATTTTTTTTAACTTTTTGGCAATGAAAACAAATTTTATAATCAATTATGAAAAAAACTATCACTTTAATGAACAATTTTCATATAAAACAAATTCAAACGAACACAAAATTTTAAAAAAAATTTGGTGAAAAATTATACCAATCAAACATACTTAATTAACAATTCCATACAATTCATTTTCTTTTCACCCATTTTCCAACATTGCAATCAAACGGATCCTTAGTGTTTGTGAGTGAAATTTGATGGGTGGATAGATTGGGATAGTTAAGTAGATTAATTAATTTTACAATAATATTATTAATATTAAAAGTTTGAAATATGATCTTATTATTGAATAAAAATAT
Source organism: Fraxinus quadrangulata (assembly GCA_903798255.1). Lineage (NCBI taxonomy): Eukaryota > Viridiplantae > Streptophyta > Magnoliopsida > Lamiales > Oleaceae > Fraxinus > Fraxinus quadrangulata. The sequence goes on along the minus strand of CAIGRB010171629.1, from coordinate 33,732 downwards.
TTAAATTTGAATTTTGAAATGAATAGTTAAAAAACATGACTAGGTATAATTTTCACCTTATTAAACTTTGTTAAAATTCTAATTTTAATCTCTACAAAACAGCCTATTTATAATTAGTGGGTCCATCGGACAATCCATTTGAATTTTTTAGTGTAATTTGTACACTAGGTAAGATAAAAAATTTAAACAAATTTTTTTACACACTAATGGACAAGATAAAAAATTTCGTGACCAGAAAACTTATGGTTCAAGCAGAAAATCAACTGATTTCACTTTCATGGGATTTATTTGAGCACTTGCAACTTGTCTTTTGAGATTTAGAAAATTATTTATCATTATTATTTTCTATGAAATAGTGACCGACTTTTCCAGCCGAAGTCTGAAATATTTATTTGTGATTTTCCAGGAAATAGTCCAGTAGACAAGACGTAAGTTTACTTGTCAATTGTGTTTCAAAATTCAAACTCATGTAGGGACAGAATTTATTCTATCTTAGCTCGAGAATATGAATCATGCTATTCGTATGATTTTTTTTTACAATATTGATTGATAATTTACAATTGATAACGTTAAATTCATCCATTTTAAAAATTATTTTTTTAATCAATGATCCAGATTTTGACAACATCAATATTGTCTATCGTGATTGTCAACAACAATTGTACAAATATGTTTATTCCAAGAAAATGAAATATAAACCAATGTTAGGGTCCGTTTGATAGGCAAACGTGGAAAAGAATTTCAATTTCATGTTAGTTGAAAAATAAAAATCCACCAAATTCATAAAAATTTGTTTTCCATGAAAACAAAGAAAATATAGGTTAAAATAGTTATGCCTTGGAATTCGATTTCCATTTCCACATTGCAATCAAACGTTTAAAGTGAAATTTATTTTCCTCGAATGTGATATTTTACATTGAATTTGTTGCAATTAAACATGACCTTAGTTCTTTTTATGCCAAGGTGTCTCGAGTTAAAGAACGAAATGGGCCAGACGATGAATTTTGTATTAGGTTCGAGACAATGTCGTAAGGAAGAAAACAACTAAAGGTGGAACAATCGGTATCCTGGACTCGAATACATTTTTTCTCGATTCTTTGTAGCTAAGGAACTGAGTTGTCGTATTCGTGCCCCATTTTACTTTCAATTTTTATACCAAAGTTGTGTAAAATTCCTCTTTTTTTTGGCATTGAAAAAGCCTTTGTAATATTCCAAAAGAAATAATTCAACTCTCTTTCTGTAGGAAATGCCACTTTGCCAGTTTTCGACCTACCCTTGCTATAAACGTATAGCGTAGGCATAGTTCTAAATGGTTGAAAATATGATTTTTTTCGGTAAGTTGAATTTTTACGGTGTTGGATAATATTTATAAAGCAAACTAAGTTTAAATCGTTTTGTATTTATTAAAATTAAGATTTAATCTAAGTCCAAATAAATAATTAATTTAAACCACACATTTCATGAAACTCGTCACTTTTCAATCATACATTTTATCCATTTCTATCAAAATCTATTAAAATTGAATATGAATCATGCTATTCGTATAATTATTTTTTACAATATTGATTGATAATTTACAATTGATAACGTTAAATTCATCTATTTTAAAAATTATTTTTTAAATCAATGATCGAGATTTTGACAAAATCAATATTGTCTATCGTGATTGTCAACAACAATTGTACAAATATGTTTATTCCAAGAAAATGAAATATAAACCAATGTTAGGGTCCGTTTGATAGGCAAACGTGGAAAAGAATTTCAATTTCATGTTAATTGAAAAATAAAAATTCACCAAACTCATAAGAATCCGTTTTCCATGAAAACAAAGAAAATATAGATTAAAATAGTTATGCCTTGAAATTCGGTTTCCATTTCCACATTGCAATCAAACGGTTAAAGTGGAATTTATTTTCCTCGGATGTGATATTTTACATTAGATTTGTTGCAATCAAACATGGCCTTAGTTCTTTTTATGCCAAGGTGTCTCGAGTTAAAGAACGAAATGGGCCAGACGATGAATTTTGTATTAAGTTCGAGACAATGTCGTACTGAAGAAAACAACTAAAGGTGGAACAATCGGTATCCGGGACTCGAATACATTTTTTCTCAATTCTTTGTAGCTAAGGAACTGAATTGTCGTATTCGTGCCCCATTTTACTTTCAATTTTTATACCAAAGTTGTGTACCAAAATTCCTCTTTTTTTTTGGCATTGAAAAAGCCTTTGTAATATTCCAAATGAAATAATTCAACTTTCTTTCTGTAGGAAGTGCCACTTTGCCAGTTTTCGACCTACCCTTGCTATAAACGTATAGCGTAGGCATAGTTCTAAATGGTTGAAAATATGATTTTTTCGGTTAGTTGAATTTTTACGGTGTTGGATAATATTTATAAAGCAAACTAAGTTTAAATCGTTTTGTATTTATTAAAATTAAGATTTAATCTAAGTCAAAATAAATAATTAATTTAAATCACACATTTCATGAAACCCACAACTTTTCAATCATACATTTTATTCATTTCTATCAAAATCTATCAAAATTTTAATTTTAATCCTTATCAGACAGTGACTTAATTTATTTTCAAATTTTGCCTAATAATGTGTAGCAAACATACCCCTAACTAAAGATGAAAATCACCTAACTCAGGCTTATGCACCAAGAGGCACAATTTTTATTTTTATTTTTTTGATAAAATTTTCAAAAAAAAAAAAAAATTAGGATCCGTTTGTTGACCTGACAGCCAATGTTGACCTAAGCAATAAATTAACCCGTGTTTGATCGCCTTTAATTTATTTCTCAGCCCTTATTTGATCTTAATTACTTTTAAAATATATATTTCTCTTTTATCTTCAATCACGTATTTTTTAATAAAATAATATTACACGTAAATTCAAAAAATTTCCTTAATTTTTTTTACCACAAATTCTCTCTCCATCAATCTACTATTCCAAAATACATTCTTAACCACAAAAGGGATTTTGTACCTTTTAAGTTTCAATTGTCTAGTTTTCAAAACCTTGAAAATTGGGTAATTGTGAAAATTATTAATTAATTATAATATTTTCCTTTTAAAAAGAATTTATAATATATTTCATTTTAGGCTTTTGGTATATGAAATTTGCATTTATTTATGGTCATATAATAATTAAAGATAAGAAAACACATTTTTCACAAGGAGAGTTGGCCATACTATTTTATCACTGCCTAGACCACTTAGAACACTGTTAAATTATTAAATAGGCAATTTCCGATAGAATATTGAATTATAATTAAATTCTGAACATGTCACAGGTCCTAGTACATCATTCTATCCAGAAAATAGGCAATTTCCTACAGCTAAATTTTCAATTTTGTCAACTGTATCTTCAAACCCCTTCCTCTCACTAAAAAAAAGGGTACTAAATGCATTCACAGTATCTTCACAGTTGCAATTTCCACTGCATTGCATCTCATTCACCTCTCCTCAGAGTTGAATCTGTTCCATGCTGCCTGAGGTTGAAGAATTTATGAAATAAAACGTGTATAGCATAAGAATCGCTAAAGGTAATATGTATTTATGCCATTTCAACCAAAAAAAGCATGGGAGGACTTCACTTGTAATGCAACATTTTAAATTTCAAGTGGCAGCTAAGTGGACTTCAAAGATCTCTATAAGGCTATCTACTAGGAGCTCTAGTCATTACTAACAAAACAAAAGGCTGAAACAAAAGGCTTTCTTATGATGACGGCAAGGCATTAAACTCTGAAACACGATATATTGATGTCCATAGTACCCCAAAACAGAAACTGATTTTATATTTCAAGAGAGAATAAAGCATACCTTAAGAAGATCGAAAATCTTTTCACATATGTATTTTTGTTGAATGCTAGCTCCTTTTTGCTGTAATTTGTCTGGATGTACATAAAGGGTTGCCTTTCTGTAAGCTTTCTTCACAGCAGGAGTTGTTACGATCTCTGTTAGGGAAATTGGTTGCCAACCACTGTCTGGACCAAGGATCTGCAGATGACAAGTTAATGCTGAATATGGGCGGGTAATCTAATTCAGAATAGTTAGTTTTCATACTTATCACTTTTAGTTTCAGACAAAATACTCCTTAACGACAAAATAAAGCAGTAAAACCGAGGTAGTGAAATAGATGGGGAGCCAATGCATACATATTGCAGAGTCGAAAGCAGTGCACGCAAGTTTCCCTCCTTTCCAGTCGCCCATCTCTTAATGTCAGCATCAAGAGATTCCGCTAATCTCTGCATTTAAAAATGTATAATTAGTTGAAAAGACATACAGAGCACCAGGAATGTTAACTTAAAATTTGATGGAAGAAATATTACATTTCTCTCAGCTTGCTCTTTCTGAGCAAGAAGATCACGCATATTCTTCTCTGCAAGTGCCTTTGCCTGTTGAACAGAAAAAGATAATTAAGCTGGTTAAGTCTAGCAATCTAAAAATCAAAAAGTTGCATAAACAACTGTAAGGTATGTGTACCGCTCGCTCCATTATCCTCTGATGCCTCTCTAATCTTGCTTTACGCCTCTGGGCGGATTCACTATTATTTCCATCAAATTTCTCCAGGTCCTGTGGAAAATTCAATCTATTACTCTTCTAGCACGTGATTAAATGTTGTAGCCTGAGCAATAAACAAATAAACTGATACTCACCGAGGAAGAATAGCTCTGTTTTAATGCATTATTTCTGGAGACACCAGAAATTTTTTCATCCTGTGTCCTTGCCTCGTTGGGAGTCTTCTGTGAGAATGCTTTCTCTAGAGCACGCTCACGAGCCTCTGCTGTAGCTCTCTCTACTGCAGCACGTTCTATTCTGAGCTTGGATTTACTGGTGGCTTTATCGGCAGATTGTTTGGTTGATGCAGAGGCTTTCTCAAGCTTCTCCCGTGCCTCTGCCATAGCTCTTTGTCGAGATTCGGCTGCTGCTCTCTCCACGGCAGCCCTTTCTGCCCTTTCTCGAGCTTCAGCAAATGCCCTTTCACGAACTTCTCGAATTGCTCTCTCGACAGCCATTCTTTCTTTTTCCCGCTCCCTTTCCCTCTTAATAGTTTCAATTCTTTGCTGGCGATCTTTCTTCTCAACTTCATAAACTTTTTCTTTGGCATCTCCGTCTTCCATGGTAGAGAATTTGTTCTCTGTATTGTTCTCATTGTTTTGGCCTCTTTTTATCCCACTTTCAGTTTCCATGGATTCCTCATTCTGTTTGGCCTCAATAGGTACAGAAGATACCCCTTCGTTTTGTTCCTCAACGTATTTCACCTCATTGCAAGTCATTTCAAGATCATCTTTATCTTCTTCCTTGCTTAAAGCCTCATCCTTCACATTTTTTGCAAATGCTTGGGTTTCATGATCTGACAATTCATCTATTTTTTCGAGACTGGAAATTGAATCAGATCCTTCATCACTCTCTGAAGTTTGTTCCACTGCAACTTTTACATCTATGAGATCAAGGTCTGTTGTTTTTTCACCAGAAGCATGGAACTCACTGAAATCTTGCACGTCGTTTTCATTAGCATTCTCCTCTTGAGCTGCATTGTCGATTTGGTTGGATGTTCTGAAAGCATCCTCATCCTTTGGCAGCTTTTCTTCATGGCTTGCATCTGTGTCACTGGAATTTTCAGTAATGCCATCAGAAGAAAGAGCTTTAAAGACATTGTGCAGTTTGCTACTGACAAAATTCATTTCAGAGGCACTTCGAAGCAAGGAAGTTGTCTTGAGCATTTCATTGTCCTCCTGTTGGAATATTTCAACTGGTTCTTTTTTCTCGTTCTTTTCAATTGCAGAAGATGTTTCAGTTACTCCCATTGTGCTGCCTTTCTCTTTGTCACTTTCAACTGCTTGTTGATTTTCATCTACAATGTTATCATTTAATTCAACGGTGCAGGCTTCCTGAATCTGAGTGACTCTGGTGCTTGAACCACTACCATATGCATATGCATCAACAAAGGTATCAAAATCCTTCTCAAGAATAGCCTCCTGAAAGCCACATGTATCATTATCATCCTCACTTTTGCCAGTTCCACTTAGTGTGCTGTTTGTTTCTTCAGCCTCCAGAGAGGCTGCAATTTTCTGATCTTCAGCATATATATTTTCATTCATCTGCCTCATCTCAGTTGCTTCATATTCATAAGTCTCTGCTTGTCTCTCTCCAATTACTTTGCACTCATGTTCTCCTGGTATCTCTAGCTCATCACCATCATGAGCACAGTTAGGTTTCTTCTCATCAATTTCTGGTTCATTATCTCCACCTAACCTCTTTTCAACTGCTCCTGCCTCTTGGAAGACTTTCTGCTCCCTCTCTTCGATTTCTTTCTCCAGTGCCTCTTTTGGCTTCTCTTCAGTTTCAAACCATGAATCAGGGTCTTCCTTCCTTAAAGCAATTTCTTCTTCGTCATAACTCTTTCCAGGTTGGTGGTATTTTTCTTTCCAGTTCGAAACACTTTCTACTTTCTTCTCCATTTGTTTTTGTCTCAGAAATTCTTCTTGTTCCTTTTCCTTATCGGAAAGATTCTGTGCTTCATTTAGTGGATGGTCAAACACCAACTTCTGCAACTCAGGCTGTTCCCCATTAACAATTTCCTGACGCCCATCAAATTTCTCAGTACCCTTCCCATTTTCGTCACAAATATTTTGTTTCTCCTCTATCCCGGCATTATCCTTGCTGATTATCAAATGGTCACCAGCTTCATCCACAATCTCCTCCAGTTCAGGCACCCTTTGCGAAGCATCAAAAGCTCTGCTCGAATCCCCTAGCTTGTCAACATTTGCTGGTCCTTCCGCAAGATCAAAAACTACCTCAGTCTGGTCCAAAATTTCTTCAACTGTTTCTATCTCCTCAATGTCAGATACAAGTTTATTCATAGAATGCACAGAGTTATTGCTACTGTTCACCTGTACAGAACCCAAAGTCGCTGTTTTACTCTCTTCATTGGTTTCCAACCCAGGTGAACTTCTTGCCTCAGCATATTCTTCAGCTGCTTCAACATTTTCCTCAACCTTTTTGTCCTCAATCTTACCAGAATTAAAAATTGGCTCTTTATGTCCAGCGGATGGAGGCAATACAGGATCCAGGCTTTCATATGTTTTTGTAGGAGCATTGTTCTCTTTTGAAATGTTTGCCTCAAGAACAATTCTTTTTTCCTTCTTATCCTTCTTAACTTTCAAGCGACCCCTAGGATTTGGTTTAGAACCTTCTTGAAAGCATTCCCTTCTCCTCTTCATTATCTCTTTAGCGATTCTTATACTTTCTTGAGCCTGCTCAATTGCTTTTTTTAACGCTGCTGCAGATTGTGCAGCAACTGAATTAACATCCAGTTCCTCATCAAAAAAAGGTGGTGAAGAGTTGCCGTCAATCTTTTCAGAAGCATCAGCTTTTGAGCCAAAACTTGATGACCTTGTTTGCCTGGGGGCCTTCTGCTCATTTAGATTCGGTTGAAAACTTGAAGGTGGCAAGACTTTAGAATCATGTGATTTGAAATTAATTTTCTCTTTGTTAAGCGGTTTATCAGTGACACGCGATTCATCCAAACTTGATTCAACTTTACCTTTGACAGCACTGTCAGGAATTTGATTATTAGAGATATGTGCCTCAGATTTCTTGCCATGATTTTGCTCAACTTCAGCACTGAAACTCCAGGCACGACTAACTTCACGTTTCAGTGAAGGTACACGCCTATTGCCTTCTGTCTTATGCAGATGAGCAGTTCCATCAACAAAAGAAGTAAATCCAGGAACAGCATGGAGTTCTGCTACATGCATTTTCCCATTTGACCCATCACTACTTCGTTGCCTGGACTTATTGAATGACAGGTTAAACTGCTGCTTTGTGCCATCAATAGATTGATCGAGTGCCTCAACTGGGAACCCTTTGTTCTTTCCAGAAGAATTTAGACGATCTGACTCTCGTAGAGGAGATCCTTTATTTGCTGGAGTCCTGAGCAAAACACGATAGAAGATTTAAAACAACATTTAAATTCCTCCATGCCAAAAAGATTGTTTTAAATCAGGAACACATGGCTACTAAAAGAAACAATTTTAATCTAAAAAATTACATCATTTAAGTTATGACATTACACGTTATATACCTGATGAAAGTTACAATATATGAATGTTGCGAATGCAAGAAATCAGAATAATTTAAAAACGAATATAAAATCGTAATCTAAGTCACACCACACACATGCACACACCCCCTTTGTGTGTGCGTGTGGGAAGAATAGGATGGAATCTGAAAAGGCAGGTTTAGAAAAAATGGAAATGTGTGCAAAAATTCCTGGAAGATATATATATCAATAAGAAAATGTCAGTTTTGGTCGAAAACGAATCACACTTGTTGAATAGAAAATGTTCTGGCATATTTTTTTTACTAAAATGAGAAACACCGAGTTTCATATATAATTAAATATCATAAACAGACATAAGATAATTCAAAGCTCCATAGCGCATAGTTGAGAAGAATTCATTATGTAATAGAAGACTTCAGATTCCAAAGAATCTTTGTTGGACAATAATTTGACACTAATAGCTCAATCCACTTGTGTCACCAGAACAAAAACATATTTAAGATTATGCAACCAAAATATAATAAACCGGCCAAAAAGTTCATAACCGTTATATGTGATCATACTAGGCCTTTGATATTTAAGAACAGACAACAAAAGAGGAATGTTTATCATTTTACAAAACAAGAGAAGCCACTCATTTCATGAGACGGGACAAACAGCCCAATTAACAAGAAATTAAGCAAGCACCGTGTGGAACTAAACAAAGCTCGATCATGTGGAATTTTGCTTGGAAAATGCAACAACTCAAAGCTTAAATCATTTTCTAAGTCAATGCCATGTATCAATAACTTGAATCAGGCGGCAAACAAAGTAACGACAAAATCTCTGTCCAGCTGTGCCATGCACAACTCTAAGACAGTGTACAACTGTCAATTAAAGAAAAATTTTAATTAACTCAATTCGTAAAAGTACAGAAATGATTGAATATGCACAATCAAGATGCAAATTTTCTAGCTATAAATGTTTAAATACTACAGATTAAAGAAATCCATTCTTGCCAGGGAAAAAGGAAATTCGCAAAAATTTAAATATGCCCTTGCGCACGAAATGGATCCTAAACTCATTGACCAAATAAGAGGGCCAGAAGGCTTAAGCAAAATAAAGCATAAATTTAGCTGTGGTCTTCCAGGAATCATAAACTGAAATGGAATTATGATTACCAATATCAGCCCAATTTTACTAAAGTAATCAAGCAGTAACCAATTGGTAATTTTTGCTAAAAGGGCTATTCTTTCCTAAAAGGAACTTTGAAATAATTGCATACGCATCCGGGAGAGAATGCAAGAATCAAACTAAAACCTATATTATTTTCCAAAGGAATGGACTGAGCAACAAAAGTCGGATTTTTTTTTAATTTTTTTTTTTTTTCATTTCTGACTATGCAATTCTTAGCAAATCAAACACTGCAAAACCGCAGAAATTCATCACCATAACCCGGAAAACTATTACAAAATATATGTATAATCAACAACAGCTACAAGAATGAAAATCAAAATCACATTTTCAATCACTACATAAATAACCGAAAAAAGTCTATCCAGATTTAGCAAACAAAAAAAATAAATAAATAAAATCACCTTGGTTGATCAGAAGAGGTTTTCTTTGTTTTTCCTCCAGTAAACAATTGCTCGTACGGTATAGCTACATCCCCATCCCTAAAGCCACTAAAAATATTGGAGTAATCAAGCTTGGAGCTCCGAAAATCACCCGACCCGGCACGTTCTTCCAGAACCGAAAGATCGAGAACCGGAATGGAGGACCCGCGCTGCGAGCCCGAGAAAATCTCAGCGTAGTCCTGAACTCCAAGCTTCGTTCCCACCGAACCCGGTCCTCCGCCGCCGCTTGACAACAGAACATCATCGTAAGGGTTTTTCGAGGAAAAGGACGAGAAGGCATTTGCTGTGGAGGTGGAGAGTTTTCTTCTATGCGGAGGTCTAGAAAGAGACTCCATGGAAATGGCAAGAGAGGTTTTCTCAGTGCAACTTTAGCGTTTTTTGGTTAATTCCGATGGGATTTTTTTGGGTTTTGAATTTTGTTGATGTTTCTTCTTCAGTGAGGTTTTTGCCTGCACAGAAAGAAATTCTGCAGAATGAGACAGCAAGAAGAAGAAAGAGAATTAGTGATGAGAGAGAAGGTGTTAAAAAAATGTTAATATTAGACCCTGTTTGACCCATTCAATTTTTTCATTTATATTCTTTTACTTATTTTCAACCACACATTATTCAATAAAATAATATTTTTCATTCTATCAATAATTTTTCATTCTTTTTTAACCATATATTCTCCATCATATCACTTCATAATTTTATATTCTCTCATTTTAATATGCACCAAACACACTCTTAATATAAACTGGGGAGAGGTTGTCATATGGTGGAAACGGTCCATCAAACCAATCAGATTTATCCCCTATTTGAAGGTCATTCTTTTGGTAAAAACGATATTTTGAATAGTAATTTTTTTTTAAATATTACTATTTGTACATAATAAAATTAAATAATGGTTCACATACAAATGAAGTGTAAAAAGAGAATGGAACAATTTTTTCTTTTATTTGATTAAAGAAATTTTACTCAATAATATCTCATCACATCATATGTATGTAAACCATTATATATGTTGATCTCGAATTTTGTACATTTAACGTGACCAACAAATTTCAAAACATATCATACTTGCGCAAGCTTGATTCCTGCATACTTTGACAAATCGTTAGCCACAGGTAACTTCCTTCGATGGGAGTAGAGTTAGCTACGCGCATGCCGACGATTAAGTCAGTTGAAATAGCAAGTAAATGGGCGTGAAAGGGCCTTAGATGCGAGTTTCCAATGTATAAAAAAAAAGAGTCGACTTTGGGGTTTATAATAAGAGAGCAAAGTTATATGTTGAAAGTATAAATTTGCGTTACTTTTGGAATGACCATTGTATGAGTTTTTATAGTAAAAAATGATAAATGTTGACCGTAGGATAAAAGCATACATAGCTTCATCCAAACCTCTTGTCAAAGGCATTAATCAATCATCGACATTAAATGCTAATACCATTTTGTTGCTCATAAACTTGACATGGGGCTTAGACTTGACATGGTCGATTGAATTAGATGGTAGCAATGAGTTGTCACATTAATTGTATATCAAAGATTGTGTAAAGGATATCATGCTAGCCCCCTTCGTAGCCTCTTCTTTGTATAAAGGTTCGGTTTTTTCATATGACTCAACCTAGTCAAATGAATTTGGCTTCAGACAAACGAGTTCGACCTTTTCATGGGGTTCAACAAACTGCCTCCTTTAGCAGAATGACATGGAGTGCCGCCCCCAAGTCCAGGTGCCACGTATGGAATTCTAAGGCTTCGTCAATCGATCTGTAACAATGTACATGTAGCACGATCATTTTTAAAAATGTGTGGTTAAAAAGTAGGGAATTTTTTTAATTTATGTGAAAATATTTTAAATATATAGTTAAAAATGAGTATGAGAATTAAAGAGTTTTATTTAAAAGAGAGCCAAACATGAGCTTAACTTTATTCCATTTTAAAAAGTAATCACCACTTTAATTAAAGGTTATGTTTTATTCAGTTAACAAATAGCTTATTTAAATAAAATTATGAGAAATTATTCAGTTAGATAATTACGAGCTGGACTTTGATTGAGCTGTTCTACCTACACCTCGTGCACCAGATAGGAACCTGCCTCGAAATGCTGTGCAACTAATGTTGTTCTGTCGTTGGTGTACGGTAGTACTCAACGACGCGTCTATTATTTTAATTTTATTCTCATTTGCTGTGACTGAAAGGAGACCTAGGGAATAAAAACTCTAAGCAGGGGTAAAATAGGAACACAATAAAAAATCCTCAGAGGATATTATTTGATGCTTCTCCCACACAGGACCACCGTGTAGTTTCAAACTTCAGAAATTGAATATGTAGGCCACAGTTTGCAGCTTCAATGTAAGAGAGACAAAATAAAATTTAAATTTGTTTCACTTGAAAATAAATATAAAAAATTGCAGCAGTGATCCCTCATTTTCTAATTTTTTTTATAAATTTTATCCTAACCTTCAATTTGTTCCAACGAAAGTCCCTAACCTTTTCAAAATATGCAGTTGGGGTCCAAATGGATGGAACCGTTAATTGACTAACAAAAGTAAATTTTGACTAATTTTGACCAAATTGAAATGAATAAAATGGAAACTTGGCTATTTTATACATAGAATAAATAAAATAATTTAAAAACCATAAATAAAATAAAACAAAATAAACGTAAAAAGAAAAAGAGAAGGAAAAAGAACTGTTAGCATCGCCACACACCTAACGACCGATATCACCGTCAGCACAACCTCCTGGCCACCACCGTCGCTGCCAACCCAAAGTAAAACCAAAATTGATTAAACCTATCTCCATTCAAATCCTACCCCCTACCCCAAAATCAAAATAATGCTACACACATACACAACATCCGCCCATCGTCGCCACCACTACAAAATTGAAGAAGCCGGAGAGGGATAACAGCAAATGTAAAATCATCCCCTTTTCTAGGTCTCCTCTTTTTTTCTTCTTTTTTTTAACGCACCTTCTCATTAGGCAATAAGCATATCCACTTCGAGCATGCTATCACTAAAACTTCCAAGGTTTGCATATGATGAAAATCGTGTCAAAAGCGGTTCTATTTTGTCTACATTGCCATTGTCTTCGTCAGAAGTTTTTGCGGGTCCAAAAAATTGGACGTGAGTGGCGGATTCGGTGGGTTGTTTGTGGTGGAGGTACAAATGGGGCTGTTTGTGAAGAGAATTTCTTGAGTTTGAGTTGAACCCGCCCAGTTCAGTAGAGAAATAATACGTGATTATGATTTTGGAGTTTTTGTTTTGTGTTGGTAGGGATGGTGGTGTCTTGGACGGTGATTTTCGATTTTGCGTGGCATCGGATTGGGGAAGTGAAGAAGATGAATGAACAAATTTTTTTCTTTTATTTTAATTTTATATTTATTTTAAGGGATAAATATGATAAAATGCAAAGTTACAATTTTCCCCTTTTTAATTTGGTCAAATTTTATTATTCTTGGTCAATAAAGAGTCAAATTGATAGTTTTCATCTATTTGGATCCCAAACTGCATATTTTTGAAAGATTATGGACATTCGTTAACACAAATTGAAAGTTAGAGAGTAAAGTTTGCAAAAATTGAAGAGGTTATGGACCGCTGCTGTAATTTTTCCAAATTTATATTATGTTTTGTTAAAAATCACAAATCTCTGCCTTTTAATTAACAAAATAGCGTGGAATTACAAAAGTGGATTGATACTACATTAATGCAAATCACTCTGTAATTAGTGGCTTGTTGTAGACTGTTGAATTGTAATCTTAATAGATTTCAGATATAAAAATTGAAGGAAAATATAAATTACGTATTTGAAAAAAAAATGTATACCGATAGTTCTATTCAAATATTAAAATCCATTTTTAATATAGAAAAAACTTAGCCAAACAACTAAATTATGACTCGAAATTGGTGATTGATAGAGTAGGGGAAGAGACCGGTACTCACTATACCTATCGATAGTGTTTGTCATTGAATTAAGCTATTTGTACAACTTTGATAACACCTTGATTGATAGATTGATGACATGGAAGTATTATAATAGTTGGATTAAATGTGTGAGATGTCAAAAATGATGTGAGACTGTTTCTTGTGTAAATTCAATAAATCATGTGTAAATCATGATATACATGTAGTAAAATTGGTTTATCAATACTCGAGAGCTTTCCAACATGAAAAAGATGGGAACACGGAATTTAAAAAATAATAACGAGATAAAAGTGTTAGAAATAATTTTTCGATAGAGTTCAACATACACTGAAACGGCAATATCGTCTGTGATTCATGGTTCTTTGATTGGAAAAACGTATCAAACTCCCCCACGCTCCGTAATGAGCATTCTAGTCTTAGCATTAAAAAGAAAATCCATGTGTTTCAGTATTTAAATCTAATTAAAAATTTCATGATAATTGAAAAGAATATTCAATCGTAGTTGTCCAAAGTTAAAGATTCCCATGAAATTATTTCACATTCAATATTTCGTTCAATCATGGTCCACCCCACATGGCATTATGCATTTGGATATGACGGTTCAAAGAACTGCCCGATTAGGTGACCATTATGGGGATATAATGTTGTTAAATGTTTCCACTTCAATATGTTTTGTCTGTGGCTATGGCGGGGCATTTCTTTTTTATGAGAGAATCATGCCCTTACCATAATAGGGGAAATAAACACACGTATTGTCTTGTCATCTCGTCAAAAGTATTTATAAAATAATTGGAGTAATAAATTTAAATAAATAAATTAATCGACGGATACTTTATTTTAATTCTATTTATTAATCACATATCATCGTCTTATATCCACGTTAACTGGTCAATTGTGTTAGAAGCGATTATTATAATTTATCAATTGACACGAGCTCAAATTTAGGTCGATTCAATTTGCTTCGCCGGATTGACTAAAAATGACGTTGCGGGTTTATATCAACTTAAAATTAGTTTTGTAGAGTCATGCTGAAATTTATAAAAATAAAAGGGTGATTCTCATTTATAACAACTTTTGAAGTGTGTGACAAAGGTTTTTCCTTAGTTTTTTTTCCTTTGGAGGGGATAATTTCCTCTATTTGTGGGCCTTATACATAACAGGTAATTAGCTACCTCTTGTCAAATCAACTACAGTGCGACCTCGAAATGTGTTTCATCATCCTGATTGAAGGGTTTTTACGGGATACTGAGTTTGCTTGAGCAGGTTATAATTGTACATAGGACATAGTTATTAATGATTACGTGCTCCATGGACAATTATTGCTTATTTCAGATTGGTGGTCGGAGATGTGTTAACGTTACAAGTGAAACTTATCGTCTTGTGAGTAGTTGCCAGTGTGGTGGTGACGTCATTACGTGCACATCTTTTCGAGGTTGCAATGATGACGTTCCCAAGTGGCGATGGATGAACTCCTGAATTTACCTTTTATGAGGAAGTAGATATATTTCATCAGGTCCATTTCTTTCTTTCTTTCTTTCTTCTTTTTTTTTTTTTTTTATATCTAGATATTTCATCTTACGCCAAACTATATCTTGGACAATTCATCATTGGCCCCTCAATAATGAACGAAAATAAATCGCGGTATATATCCAAATTGACAGGATCCGTGCACTTTTTATACTCTTGGCTCCAAATGAACCTTCCTCCATGAATATTACATTACCAAGTTGCTTCACCCACAAATGAGTATTGTATCACTCAATTGCTCCATCCAGGATTCGAACACTCCACCCTGGAGTTGCAAATCGAGCAATGTCCATCATTTATCAACTTGGATGTGCCCCGGGGGACTCATCAGGTCCATTTCTTAATCTCATTTATGGTGGGTTCGAGGTAGATCAATTTGAGTTATTTTTGAACTTATATCAAGTTGGACTCAAAAATTTGGGACTCAAAAACATCCTCACTCGAAAGCCTTTGCTCAATTTATTTACTAAACTATCAATGTCAGAAAGGTTACTAATTAAACCGATTATTAACAACTAGTTCGAACACACTTCAATTCCATTTCTAATAGAAAGAAAATCGGGTTAAGCCAATCGACATAAAAGAACGAATGATAGCTTTTCCTATCGGGTAAACTGACCAAGCATGGGATAAGTTTTTGATTGAAATAGAGAGCTTGCTCCTACCAGATAGAAATCCGATCTAGACTTTTTCAAGATAGATGCCGGTATGAACTAAACACATTTTGTTGTTACATTTTGCAACGTCCTTAATTATACTTCCAACAGCTAGGAAGGTAGGTTAAAGTGACTAGTCTTTCTTATCCGAAAGCAAGCAAGATAACAAGGGATGAGGTTTTAGGCAACTCGTAGGTTTCGAAATGGGTTTCCTTGCGGGTGTGTTCACTTATTTCCCTATTCAAGTTTGGTTCCTATTTAGGAAAGTTGAGATTGCTATTGTCACCACTTAATCTTGGCATAGATTATCGTCCAATAAATTTCAATACAATGAGAAATCTAGATCAAAATAATTACATTCATTTATAAGTCTATATTTAAAAATTATATTTAAGAGACCAATTATTATGATTAGTTCAAGTAATAATAGAATCTTCATAACAAGCTCTTCATTTTAAAGAGTCGACTTCTAAAATTATGTTTCAAAAAACTTTTTAAATTAAAATTTTAATTTAGAGAGCGGTTTGATTCTCCAAATTTGGAGAGCACCAAACTCATCCTCTATAATTAAGTGCATTAAAAGTATTTTAAATCTTTAATGAAGGAAAATAATATAATAATTAGAAAGAAAGTTAGTGAAAATAAAAAAACAAAAAACAATAAATATTTTTTTAAAGCAGTAAAATTAAGTATTGAATATAAATAGCATGTTGGAGCACTTAAAAATTTTTACTCTCTAAATTTATAGATACACTCTAAATTGTATAATATATTATTTAGAAATAGAGAGTCTTTTAAAGATACTCTAAAAGAACAATTTTACCCTATCATTAACCCATATTCGAATTCAATTCGAAAAGTAAAGGCGAATTAATAAAAAAAGAAAAACGCGAAAGAAAGTAAATTCAAGTATTTACATGATTTAGTTAACAAATCTAACTCGTCATTATATATTTATTCAAATATAAATTTTAAAAATAGGGACCCACAGAATTCGTAATTTTTTTTATTTTTTTATTTTTTTGGGTTGCTTTTTGTTTTTTTGTGGCATTGATGATCGCACTTGTTCGAACAAATTTATAATTCAAAACAAAATGTCTTTTCAAAAGAATGTCTTTTCCTCTTGGCAATATTGGCCCATCTATCCGGAAAAATATGTCATTGGACCGTCTTGTCGACCATGTATTATGTCAATCTAATTACATTGGATTGCGACGGTGAAATATTCATTCTTAAAACCAACTTTTATTTACAACACACAATTTCAATCATATTTCTTAGATTTAGCGCCGGTTTGGTTTTGCTAAAATTAAAATTTTTAAGTATATTTTGATGAAATTGATAAAATATATAATTAAAAAGTTAATAAAAATTGTGAATTTCATAAAACTCATAATTAAAATTAATTATTGACTTTACTTTAATTTTTTTTATTTTTCAGAGGAAAAAAAAACACACGCATTTTAATGAATTGATAATCGACTGTATATTTATATTATAATCCCTGTTTGGTGTAAAATAAAATTAGATTTTTAGTAAATTTCGATAAAAGTTGATGAAAATTGAAATGTGTTGTTAAAATTAACCGTTGACTTCAACTTCAACTTGAAATTTTAATTTAATTTTAGTTCAAACCAAATAGGGGCTATATATTGAAGATTTTCTTTACCAAAGCAATCAATTTGTGTAAGTGAAACATAACATGATTGTCAAATAATTTGCCAGTATTGTAATAATTTGAAGTTTACTGAAAAATACTATCATTCACCAAACATCTCAAGTACAAGCACGTGATAATAATTATGCTTTCAAGCTTTTATATACATTTTACTTTAAATTTTGAATTGATAGACTGTTCAATATGTCCTAAAATGACTATAATTTCATCAAATCCAATCATTCAAAAAATAAAATAAAGACTATCATGATCTCGAATAAAAATTCTTGCTCCCGTCTACTTCTCTCCTTTAGTGGGGACAACAAACTAGAAAGTTGAGTTAAAACTAGTCGAATTGTTGAGTGAAAAATCTAGTTAAGCTTGAAACGTGATTAAATACCAACCTTTTTGAGAGAATTCTGATGCAAATAAAGATTGATCAATTATGACACGAAAGAATTAAGAAGATTTAATGCAAAAAGTAGAAAACCACTTTTACTTTTACTTTTGATCTTGTTTGTCTTTTGTTTATGTTATATTAATTTTTAAGGATGGCCATAAGATCCATAACTATGTTTCACGAGTGGCCACTACAAGAGCGTTGCTTTTGACTGTGTACTTTTATTTCAAATCTCATCCATTACCTCTCTAGTCTTGCTCATGTCTTTTTACACCAAAAGGGGTGGAAGAGAGGATGAGATATTTAACCTTGGAGGTATTTACATGGGCTTATTATTCTTACATTTGTCAATTTTAGGTATTTTATACTACGAAATTTATTGAATAAATATAGTTATTAATGTTAGATTGAGAGTATCAAAAAATTACAAACTGGGTATCAACCAGTGAACTTAACTTCTAAGGTTAAGGATATGGTTCATTTAACTTCAATAGCCCAATTAGTTTTTATAGTTAAATAAGATTTCGATTGGAATTTTTGTATAAATTGAGGGAGGGGAGAGGCTATTTACATTTGGAGCAAATGGTCAGGGTTAGGAAAAACATTTTTGGAGAGGATTGATGGTGTTTTTTACATAGCGTGTGAATTAACGATGTCACGTTTCCTGTAATTTCAAATAGACTATGATATTTTACATGTTTGATACACGTTATTCAATCTTTGAATTGTGGGCACGTCATATCTTGTTTGAGTGGAGCATATTGATGTTGAGTCGGATTTTATTGATAGAGATACCGCGTCTACTAATCTCGACCATGTTGACTTTGGTGATAATTGGATTTGAATCATCGTCTCTAACTTACGTGCTTTTGTTGTCTTGATGGACTTAAGCTCTAGTCTCTCCATATCACTACTATCATGACTTGAGGTAGGATCTTAGAGTTATAGTATTTGTAGAACTTTGTTAATTGTTTTAAGTTAAACTCTAGCCACTTGCTCTTGTGTTACTTATTTTTTGTTTCTCGTGAGTGACTTGTCCCAAATGGATAACCTACGCATATAACACATTCATAGAGTAATTCTCGTGCTCTGTACTAGGAAGTGCTCCGAATTCCTATAGGTAAAGAGAAATTTGATAATTGGACACTCACATAATAGCGTGCATTCAATTTTTTGTTCACAAGGATTTTTAATAACTAATTCTACAGTTCAAAATTCAATATAGACCTTATTTTTTTTAAAAGACGTTTTTCTTTATCTTCTTTTTAATTATATATTTTTCAATAAAATAATATTACACACAATTCAAAAATATTTTCTTCAATTTTAACCACATATTTTCCATCAATCTACAATTTCAAAATACATTTTACACAAAAAATGGAGCTCAAACATACCCNATAACAAAAAAAAAAAAAAAAAAGACAAAATGTAATGTTCTAAACATTTAAATTATAATCAAGGTGGATTAGTAAAAACAAACTATACAACTGAAGGGAGAGATAAATATATTGAATTTAATAAGGATATTTTATATTGAATCTTACTACACGTACATCAAGATTTATATAATGACATATGATACTTTATCATTTATCAGTTTAAAACACAATCAACTTTTTTTATCCAATATTTTCCCTTCACATCACATTATATAATTCATTGTGTACATTTTTTACGTACAAGTAGCAAAATCTTTTTATATTATTCGATAACTCAATAATTAATGAGTTATGCTTGGTGTACAACTTTGTTGACAACTTTATTTATATAATGTCACGTGACATTATATCATTTGACAATTTTAACAAAAAGGTTAATTATTAATCAACAACTTTTTGACAACGCATCACATTGTCAACAAAGTTGTGGATGTTCGCGCAAATAGCAAAATTCATAATTAATTTCAAATTAAGAGTTAATCAATGGTATACGTCAGCATGGGTACTAGGTCATGCAACGATATTATAGTGATCGACCGCACAGTAGTATGTCAGATAGCGACATTTGAAAAAAATTTAAAAAGTTGCTTTGTTTATTCAAATATGTTGTTAAAAAATATAAAAATAATCAGCATTAGACTGTACAAAAATGCATATTTGGTAGAAATTAATATTCTGATTTTAATATAAGTAAAAGTCAACAATTAATTTTAACAACACATTTTATGGATCATGCAATTTTTCAATCACATATTTTATCAACTGTTATTAAGATCTATTAAAAATATGATTTTAATCCCCATCAAACGAGGGCATAATAAAGAAACTAAATCAACATTTTTATTTTAAAAATTTAAAGTTTTGATTACGCTATAGCTGAAAAAATTGGGAGATTGAAAGATTATAAGAGGAAAAAAAATATATTTTCTTTTTTTACATACTACATTTTGTAGAACTAGTAGTAAATACGTGCGTTACATGTCTTATATGTTGAATGAATGATATGCGAAATATTTTTGAAGTGCTAATACTATTTTTTAAAGTAGTTAAAGTAATTGATATTGTTAAACGAAAAATTTAAATTGTAAAATAATATATATATGAATGCAAGTTTTTATGAAATTGTGTATATATGTAAAAATGTTGAATAAGGGTTGAATGCTCTTATTTTTCCATTTCAAGATCGATATATTTTCCCTTTTTCAAGTATGGTAAAGAACTTTTGAATTGTATCCTTAAATATCGTAGGCTGGAAATTACTTCCCCTAAAAATAATATATTAGTCTAATAGTGAAACTTTTATAAGAAAAATATTTGATGATTCTGATATTATATAATATCCCTATCACATAAAATTAGTTTTGAAACTTCAAAAGGGTTGTTCTTATTACTGTAGATCTCAATGGAACATTTTCGAAGTATGGATGTTTTTATAATCTACTTCTTCAAATGCATTTAGTTGTCTTATAAAGTTATAATCGTAATTTTTTGTGACATTATTTAGGATATGACAACAAAAATATACATAAACAATTAACAAAACGGAAAAAGTTAATATTTTTCAAACTAAACTGACGACCTGGCTCATTTTGTTGATCTATTGATGAATCGGATCTTATTTCCGTTAGTGTTTTCGACGATAATGTATTATTTTGTGATTTTTCTTGGACACAAAATTAAAAAATAATTGATATGTCAGTTTAGTAATTTATTTATCAATGTTGAAACAAATCATATTGCAAATATATGACATATCATACAATATGTGTCTTTATCAAATACGTGATCGTGCTCAGACACCAATATAATGCAACGACATATGCTAATTATAATTAACACTTCAAATTTTGTTTAATATCAAAAATTGGGTAAATATGAAGAAAAAAAATTCAAATGATTTTATTCAATATAAAAATAGTCAAGAGCAATACAAAGTGCTTGTTGTTCACGTTTTAATAAAAATTCTAATTGACAAAGTTCAATATAATTACACACGTGTTGATGTCCCATCATCTCTCCTAAAAGTAATTATCGAATCATAGTTTAATGAATAATAAAACAATTGAATAAAAACCATAAAATTAGAAATATTAAAATAATAAATCATCAAGCCAAAGGCAAATCGCAGTGGTCGAAAAAGATATGACATATATATGCTCAGCCAAAGATGGTTCCACAAATTCATAAATATGAGCTGTAAAGGGTGGTTTTAAAACCCGTTTTTGAAAGTGAAAAAATGTTTTCTTAATCGAGTGTCCACTTGACGAGATTTTATTAGCTACTTAAGTATGATTGGATCTGTGTTTTCTTTGGGGCGATCTGAGTCGCTGGTTTTGATCAATGACCGAAAATAATTTTCCCTTTTTACTTGGTAATCTAAATGGTTATTATCATTCAGATTAGATGTTTTCTAAAGCAAAATTCTCTCTGGTTTTCTTGAGGGTTCTATCTCTCAAGTTTGGGGATCTTCTTCTTTGGTCGTAACATTTTTTCAGTTTGAAAATTAGAATCTGAGCTTGTAGATCGGTTGTTGTTTGGTGTGTTCAGAGTTTTAGACCTCCATTCGAAGTCGGTAAACTTACACAATGAAGGCAGTGAAGTTTTTTCTGATTATTGTATAGTATAGATTGAAATTGGTAGATCTTTTTGGATCAACGAC
>CAIGRB010171629.1:0-10602 GCA_903798255.1 Fraxinus quadrangulata | reverse complement strand
AAAAGTAAGGAAAATTTTTGGGTTTATGTGTAATATTATTTTATTGATAGAATATGTGGTTAAAATGAAGAATGAGAAATAGAATGAAAAAAAAAAAGGGTTTCAAACTAGGGTATATGTATATATGTGTGTGTGTGTGTGTGTGTGATTAAAATGATTCGTGTCAATAGATAAATCTAAAATAGAAATTTCATACAATTAAATCATGATATTAGAAATTAAATTGAAATGAGAATCAATCTTAATTAATTGCAAAAAAAAAATAAAAAAAAATCACAATACTTGTCAATTTA
Organism: Fraxinus quadrangulata; assembly: GCA_903798255.1. NCBI lineage: Eukaryota > Viridiplantae > Streptophyta > Magnoliopsida > Lamiales > Oleaceae > Fraxinus > Fraxinus quadrangulata. Next base: position 10,309 of record CAIGRB010171629.1, on the reverse strand, counting down.
TAAGTAGCTTATGTTCATCATTTAAAAGAATTTAAAAATAAAAATAGAGAAAAGAAAGAGAGGAATACGTTATCTTTTTAGCATAACAAAAAATTTCATCAAAAACCAAAACAATCATATTTTTTTTATTGTAGAATTTGTCTCAGGCAAATTGACTTCTCCAAAACTCAAATATCAACATGAATACATCACATACATAAACATCATATAATCTATTTTTGAGTTTTGAGAAGCTCTAACCTACAATAAATTATTTTCATTAGCAACAGTTCTATAATGAGAAATGTTGATTTTTATTGCTATAATGACCTTAATTATGTTTATTACATGATGTACGTACTAACACAAAACAACACCACATCTCCTGTGACATTTATTTATATTAATTATTAATAATAAAATACTCATATTTCAATCACCTCCACATGCTCTCCATTGACAGGAAATTAAAAAACGCAGTCTCAATAAACTCTCCCCATCTTCTCTCCACGTATGTCATCTATATATATTGGAATTTTTAATCTGTTAATATTGTGTATGGATGATTTAGAATTTCAACATATATTATCATGTTATAATAATTTATTTAGTTTCACATAATGATAAAAATATAGCAAAAAATAATTGAGCAGTTATAATATTGTGTAGTTAATAAAAAAAAATTGTGGGAATATAATTACTCTATCATTTGATATTCCCTTTTTATCTAAACTTAGACATCATAAGGATTCATACGTAGCTACCAATTAAAATAACCTTTAAATAAGAGTAAATATAACATTAAATAAAATTTTATCAAATTATATAGTAGCATTTTGTATGCATTAATTTTATTACATTAAATATATTATTTAGTTGTTAGGATATGTGTCAAACAACCAAATGAAATGGCAATTTAAATAAGGGAATATGAATCTTGTTTTTTTAAATTGATTAATTCAATCGAGAGAATATATTTAAGTTATATTTTTATAATAAAAGTTGTTAATAAAAAAATCAATATAATATTAAAAAGATTAAGTTAGGGAATAACTGTCAAATGGTACAGAAAAGGAATTTTTTTTTAATTTCACGTTGAATAAGTTGAATTGATGTTACTAATTAATTATTAACAAAATTAAAATTAAATAACGGTACATTAGGTACGTAGCAAAATATGTAAGGGTAAATTGAGTATTCAAAGGCTTCTTCTCACTCATTCTTTTTAATATATCGTAGATTGTAAATGACTATAAAAAGCACCTTATGTGGAACAATTACAAATATATATTATTATAAATAGATATCCCTTTATTTAAACAACAAATCACACGCTATATTTTGCCATAGAGTAATGTTTCACGACTTTTCTAATTATTAGTTTTTCATTAAATGATTTTTCTAAAACTATTGTTATCTTTTCATAAACTTCAACATCAAATCAATAAAAAAAATTTAATAAAATGTTGAAAAATGAGGGATGGATGAATGAGAAAAAATTAGTTTTTTAGATGATATGAATTAGTGAATAAATTTTTAAAGAATAAAAGAATTAAAATTCGATATTTAAAGTTTTGCGTAAGTCATACAAATAGTGTGATTTGTTATTTTTTATCGAAGGTATCTTGGCTATTAACTTTTTAGAACGGAAAATTTATAAATTTGTTAGCAAAAATTATTTTTTGAAACGCCTAATATAAAATGTAGTATTTAAAGTATATATTTTAAAAATACATACGTAAAATATAAGTAGATCCTATATAAATAATGTAAATGGTGTGTGTGAACGCAAAAAAAAATTAACAAAAAAAAAAGATAAAAACATATTAATATATGTTTAAATCATTTTGTAAATTATTTAGAAACGTTATAGCCACTTTTAATTTACATATTTCGTTTGCGTAAATTTAGCAAAAATTATTTTTTGAAACGCCTAATATAAAATGTAGTATTTAAAGTATATATTTTAAAAATACATACGTAAAGTATATGTAGAGCCTATATAAATAATGCAAAAAAAAAGAAGATAAAAAGATAAAAACATATTAATATATGTTTAAATCATTTTGTAAATTATTTATACATATTTCGTTTGCGTAAATTCATTTGACCTCATTTAGTGTTATTTGTGTCAAAATTATATAAACAAATTAATGGGCTTGAGGCCCGAATCATATTTGAAAAAAAAAAAAAATTCTTTGTTCTTGCCTTGAAGAAAAAGAAAAACAAAATCAAACAAACAAAACCCTCCGTGCTCCCTCCTCTAGTAATCCTAAACTAGAGTCCAGAGAGAGTGACTGAAATACGGGCAAAATAACATATTCAGTGCAACGACGTCGTATTCAAAATGTTCAGGAACCAGTATGACACCGACGTGACAACATGGTCGCCGGCGGGGCGTCTCTTCCAGGTGGAGTACGCGATGGAGGCGGTGAAGCAGGGCTCGGCAGCGATAGGGTTGAGATCGAAGAGCCATGTGGTGTTGGCATGCGTAAACAAGGCCAATTCCGAACTTTCCTCTCACCAGAAGAAGATCTTCAAGGTTGATGACCATATTGGAGTCGCTATCGCCGGCCTCACAGCCGATGGCCGCGTCCTCTCCCGCTACATGCGCAATGAGTGCATCAACTATTTCTACACATACGAGTCACAGCTCCCAGTCGGCCGCCTCGTCGTTCAGCTCGCTGACAAGGCCCAGGTTAATTATCTTTCAGAGTCTTTCGTAAAACCCTTATTTTATTAGCTTTATTTTTATTTTTTATTGATTTTTGTAATTAATTGTCTAATATGTATGTCTGTGCGTCTATTGTGGAGAAAGATTTAGTTGGGTCCTGGATATCTTTGAAATCTATAGATTTTAGATTGGGAGTTGATAGTGTGAGAGTTTTGTGATTGGATCTGGGATAATTGGAAGTTTTGTGAAAAGGTCAAATATTATCCCTTTTAACTGTACGGTAAATTATTTATTTTTCTTTTTATTTACATTTTCAGTTCCCTGTGTGTGCTCTCGTGAATCCTAATTATATCTAAAAGTGATACATTTAAGATAGCGGAAATAGTGGATTTAGGGTTTTAGATTTGGAGTGAATATGGAAATCTTGTGAAACACAAAAAAAGAAAAAAAAAGAGAAAAAAAAGGGGGTTTGGTAAAAGAGTTAGAAGCAAGACTATATTAGGACTGGAAGCCTGTGGAACAAACATCATGCCTACTTATGCTCACAAAATCCATTGAAGTGGAAGGCTGAAAGCTCTAATTGCTTGCTTCTTAGGATACACCACCTATTTAATAAGAGTGGGCGAGAAATGGAATCTGGTCTTCTTCTCCCACAGGATGCAGTTTCCAATTCCTAAGATCACTGCATTCAAAGGGAGGTTAAGCTTAAAATATTTTCTTCTCAGTTGCACTTTTAATGAAACCTTTTCAGGCTTTTGCCTCGAGTCCCACCTCACGTGAGGATTTAATTAAATGCCTCAAAGCTTACACCTTAAATGACATTCACAAGGCTTAAGCCTTGATTTCTGAAACTTACTCCTCGTTCCTCGACTATGCAAGGCTTAGCAACTAACGTGTTCATCCATTCTTGCCTTCTCTAGTCATGTTATTCCTTAGCTCTTTGAGCTATTTGTTTATAACTTAAAAATATTTTATGGGTTCTTTTTATTTTATACTTTTTGCCTTTACATGGAAGAAAGTGGAGAAGGAGATGACACTATTGCAAATGTGGGACAGTGATAGAATGAGAAGACGCTGCTAGTTATGATAGTTCCCTTAAAGATCCTCTTAGTATTGATGAATGATATAAGATACTTCTGGGTTATTTTTACCTGGTTATGTGACTTGCTGCTTGATTTATTATATATATGTTCACAAGATGGATTGTTATGTTTTTTAAGGTAGTTTATTATGACCTTATTTTTGTACTTTTTGTTCTTTGAATTATTATATTGATTTGTCTAGGCTACGTCTCAAAAAGTCTCAAGGCTCGTGCCTCCTCAGAATTAAAACACCTCCAGCAACGGAAACATTGTGTAGTCCTTTTACTCAGTTTTGCCACAGCATACACGACTTTTCTATTAAATCTAGATTGAAGTGAAAAGAATCTTAAGATAAATGTTATTTAGCTATCTGTCGTTTAGTTGAATTTAAAAGGAAATTAAAGAGAGAAATGAAAGACCGAAACTTTGGGTATTGTGATTATGTGGCATGGTTGTGAGATCTTCAATAAGTGTGTCTTGATTTATCAGGAGGGATCCTGTGTATGCTATGGTGCTACATTTTTGTATAGGGTTTGTCTTTGGGATGGATTTTCTCTGTTTCAATGGCTTCAAAATAGAAAAGACCATCTTAGATATTTTTTTTCACTTATATTCAAATGCTTTAAATACTAATGGCATCTCAATATGCCTTGACACTGTGTGCTCACTTTCAGTCCAGTTTTTAATTTAAGAAGGCTAGTTAGTTTGAACTAGTTTAGATTACTTACGGCCAGAAAGCTGTTTGGTTCAGCTTTTTTCTTTTTTTTACTTAATATCATTTTTATTTTAATTCTTTCTTCTTCCAAATTTGTTGTTCTTTAGCTTTTTGTCTTATGTTCTAGAGTTTAATTTTTTTTGCTGAATGGAAGCTTTGTCATGTGGAAGATATGATAAGAAGAGGAAATCAGGAAGTTCTCTTTCATAGGAAATCATGCTGTCGCTTGTGACTTGTTAAAAAGGTGTTCTAATAGGAATGGGAACTAATGAATTTTTAAGCCTCGTGAATAATTTAGTACTAGACTTGTACAAGATTGGGACTTAAATCATACTTGTCAGTGGTAATAGCCGAGGAGTGCAAAGGCTTTATGACTTTTAGTTATTGCCCATTTTCAATGGAGTTAAGGAAAGAGTTTGTTGATGCAATCTGATATGATTTCATAAACTTTACTTAATTGAATACAGTATAAAATCTTTAATAATAGCTACATTGAAATAATTTTTTATACCTTTCTGTTATGAGAGTTCTGTGGTTTTTGCCTCTTGCCACTGGCATAGTTGTGGTTGTCCAGTGGGTTTCTATGGTTTATTCGATGGATATATTGGGCGAATGTAACATTTACGAGTTAGCATTTTTTATTATTGGCTATTTCCCAAATGTGGAATCTGCTATAGATTTGCCAGCTCATTTTAGGCATAATGCTATGTTTGTATCTTGAAACTAGCAAGGAAAAGATAAGTAGATAACGCGGTTAATGTTGCAGAGATGTGAAATTCTCATTTTATTTGGTTGCCTAGGAACAACAATTAAGAATTTGTATTTGATAATATCATGTGTGTGTTTGGTCTGGGTACCTATTTTCACTGGGAGAAGGAGAAGGAGAAGGAGAAGGAGAAGCGGGAAGGAGGTGCCTTTTTAGCCCAGTTAGATATTTGTCTTTTTCTAACATTAGCCTTTCATCCTGGCCTTTCATGTTAAATATATATAATCCTAGTTATATGTTGTTCACTGGATCATCTTCATATTTGTCTGTCTTTTCCTAACAGTAGCCTTTCGTGTTAAAGTGTGTATAATCGTAGTTATTCATTGTCCACTGGATCATCTTCCTTTGCAGGTTTGCACACAGCGCTCATGGAAACGGCCTTATGGTGTTGGTCTTCTGGTTGGTGGTTTAGACGAATCTGGTGCCCACCTGTATTACAACTGCCCCAGCGGTAATTACTTTGAATATCAAGCTTTTGCAATTGGGTCTCGGTCACAGGCTGCAAAGACATATTTAGAGCGCAAGTTTGAGAGTTTCATGGGCTCATCACGAGAAAATCTGATCAAGGATGCACTTTTTGCATTGAGGGAAACCTTACAAGGAGAGAAATTGACCAGCTCCGTATGCACAATTGCTGTGGTAGGGATAGGAGAGGCATTCCACATATTGGATCAAGAAACTGTACAGGCACTGATCAATGAGTTTGAGATAGCAGGTGAAGAGGCTGCTGCACCAGATGAAGCTGCTGTTGATGAACCGCCTGCTGCTGCTGATGATCAGGCAGCCCCTAGAGACGAGGGTGCTGCTCCGATGGATATGTGATGATCATCACCCATTGCTGCTGCTCGTCCCCAAAACGAAAGGTACTGGTGCATCTGGACTAATGAGATTTTGTTGGCACCATAGAAATATCATATTCTGGTTGGATATTTTATTTTGTTATTCAGTAAAACAATTTGTGTTCCTAATCGAATTCATTTCTCAAATACACTGAATTTATTTTCTGTTGAGATAAAAGTTGGTTATGGCATGTAGTTGTGTTTTGATATCCCTCGTAGATAAGTAGTGGATTCAGCTGAATTCAATTAGATATGTATAGTAAACAAGATTTTAACTTATTTTTAATCCTCCATTTTGTCCAACACTATCTGATCCTCCCTACAGAACATGCTTATGTCAATACGAAGATACTTGTACTAGCCATTTCCACAGTTGCACAAAAAGTGAACAATATTACACTAACAATTATAGGAATAATTTGAAAAGGCGTGATTCTGATTATTTTCCGCATCTTTTGCCTCTTCATAAATCAATCTAGATATAGGAAATATTGTATTATGTCTAGATTTAGCTTAATAATTTCTGCCTATGGATTAGGCCCTACGAATTTGAATTAACTATCCAAACAAAGATTAGCCTAAAAGGATTTTTTAGTCATAAAACTTTATTTTGTTAAAGGTTAAACTTTGTTACAAGTTATTGCAGCACGAGTCCTTTTGGACCGAAACCGTACATTAAACTGCACTTGCCCAGAGTTTAAAAGGTAAAACTTGTGTTAATTTCTCAAAATGCTGATGATTAACTGTATAGCAGCTTGAGTTTACTGTATATCAAAGGGGTTGATTAATAAATAAAAAAAGTTACCATATGTATCTGCATTTATTGCAAAACTGGAGAAGTAAATGCTTTTGTATAAAAAGATGAGAACTACGTGCATCCAGAATAACATTTTTTCAGATTACAGTCAACGTGAAAAGTACATAGGTTGGTAGATGTCTTCTAAATTAGGAAGACACGGAGATCGATTTTATGTAAAATTAATTGCTATATAAAGGGTGGCAACGACCGTGGTCTGATTTTTAGTACATTCGAAATACTGAAACTCGATATTTCTTGTTAAATTAGTTTTATATTTAAGGATAGATTAGTCATTTTGTTTATTTGCTTGTATTGTAAGACCATTTAAAGTTTCTTCTTCTTGTTTTTTCATTCATTTAATTTATCGAGAAACCCAAGCCTCTCTCTCTTTTCCTCTATATTTTTTTGTATGATTCATTTAACACTTTTTACCACTATTTAATTGAAAGAAATTCTCTCTCTCTCTCTCTCTCTCATTATTTTAAACAAGAAAATTTGGACAAACATTTTTCCGCGTCTAAAAAGTGAGCTTTCAATTTACGCGCTAAATTAACTGACATTTAGATGGTTACCATCCAAAGTTCTTCAAAACGTTTGAGATGACGGTGCCAAAATTTCAAAGTTGGGGACCCAATTGTACTTTCTCAAAAGGTTAGAGACTATAGTTGCAGTTTTTCTTAGTATAAATGTAATAAATAGATTAAGATGGATGACTTTAAGACTCTAAAGTTGCATAACCTCCCTTCACGTGGGTATCAGTGGCGCAACACAACTCCAAAATAAAAACATTTACAACTCTCAACGATTTTCCTTCTATGAACACCACCACGTGAGAGAAATAATTAACTTTTTTGGTTACCAATATTATATAAGAACTTTGATTGGAATGTAACGAGAACGGTTTTCAAATTGTGTAAAACTAAAAGTTCTCATCCCTTTGTGAAAAAAGTTCATGAGCTGATCATGTAAAGTTGATGTACATGACCATATAACTTCCCCTCTCTGGTTACAAACCTCTCAATTTGTACATGAGAATTAAAAATGTGAGTATTCGATATAACTTTTAATGTATGTCCTCAAAACTAATTACCAACAATCTATCAATGACATAACATATTGTACATTAATAGACTATATATTTGAAATTCGTCGTAGCAAGAGCATTTTAATAACAAATGGAAAAGTGAAAGATTCAACGGAACTATATGCAACAAATGTATCATCTTAAAACTTTTATTTAGTTCTCAAAGTCTCAACATCAACGATTTAATACCTACCAGTGGATCATTCTAATCCAACTTTAAAATGATTCGGGCGATCGGGACAACAAATTTCACATCGACAATTGAAAGAGAGTAGGATCCCCCATCTCAGAAGGATAGTCTCAACCCTTTGTAAAGAAAGTATTCTATGATTTCCATCAAGAAAGAAATGTATGAATGGGCTATTAGTCCCCCAATTCACTCCTATGGAGGCCTTACGAGGGTGTAGCCTTCCATGTATCTCTAAACTATCTTTCTTACAGAGTCTATGAAGTTAATAATGTTACTCATACTTTTAGAGAAAATTGCAGCTAAGGTCTCTAATCTTTACCAAACTTGCAAATGGATCTTTAACCTTCAAAGTTTGACCCCGTAATCCTCAACCTCTTATTAATGTAGGAGATCAAGTCCTTGCAGATGGAATTTGACTAAATAAACGCTAAAATGGTTTGTACATTGCACCTTATAAAGGAAAAATTAGTCAACGTTTTTTAAATTTTAATTAAAAAGAATAAAGTGATAGAAAAATAAATAAATAAATAAAAGAGAGTTAAAAAAAATCTTTGCTTTTCCTAATATCCGTGGCCCCACCCAAACCTGTAAAACCCCACAAGATGAGACAATAACTACATATGAAAAATTGATGTGGGGAGGGTTAAGATTGACCAATAATAGCGGGGTTTGGAAGACTTTTTTTTTTTTAGGAGCATGTTAACATTTTACCAAAAAAATATACATCACGTGCCATTGGTTTTATTTAACATCTAACTAAACAAATTGCATCTGCAAAGACTTATTTTGCTAGATGAACAAAAATCGAGGATTGTGGTGCCCAGAGTTGAATGTGTGAGAGATATTTGCAATATGTTAGGGACTTCTATTGCAAATTTCCCACTTTAAAAGGATATTTTTATTTTGATCTGTATGGATAAAAGGTGACTTTATATTTATGAATATTTCTTGTTTTAAAAAAAAAAGCCAAACATAGGCTATAATGAAGAGGTGAAATAATTATTAACTTTAGTGACTAAAATATGTAAGAAAAATACTCTAATTACCAATTTGAAATTGTGCAATACTAAAATGGCCATTAATACATTTATTAAGGGGAACTTACAAACACACCCTCAAAAAATTAGGGTTTTTTGAAAAATCATACAAAAAGTATTTTGAAAATAAAAAATACTGTATAAAATTAAATGTCAATGTCTCTTTTTAAAGTTAAGTGTCATTTTTTTAAATTAAAAATGACATATAATGTCACTTTTATTAAAATATGATGTTTGTCATTCAAAAAAGTGATAGAGATTTCGAGAAAGTGATAGAAAAAAGTGGCAAATATTTAAAAAAGTGATAAAAATTAAAAAAATGACAAAATTTTAAAAAAGTGACAAAACACCAATTAAAACATTGGAATCGGTTTAATAAAGTAATAGAAATAAAAAAGTGACACAATGACCGTCTCTCCTCTTTTTCATTCGCCACTAAACATCTTTAAGTCAGTTCACTGACAAAACATCAATCAAAACGTAAGCATCTTTAAGTCAATTCATTGCCACCATTATCTACCAACCCAGTCAACCCATTTATCTTATAAAAAAAATTGGAAGTAAAAAATAATGAATAAATTTAAGTGTCTTTTTTTTATTCAAAAGTGGCTTACAATATCACTTTTATTAAAAATTGATGTTTGTCACTCAAAAAAGCAATAAAAAAAATAAAAAGTGATACATTATTTAAAAAAGTGATATAAATTTAAAAAGGTGACAAAAACTCAAAAAATTTATATAAATTTAAAAAGATGACAATATCAATCAAAACCTTAAAATATATCATTTTACTCAAATTCAATACCAACTATGGCTAAAAATGCCCAACAACTACCTGCATAAGATTGATTCAATCCAAACACAAAATTATTACAAACAGAATCAATTTGACCATGGTATTGTTATATAATAATTGTTCCAATGACAAACAGAATCAAACACAAATCATTACAATGCTGGCGTATTTCACATATTGGTTTTGGTCAAAACCAAGAGTTACAAGAGCAAGCAATACATGAGTTGAGGTAGGGATGGCAACAGGGCACGGCGTCCTGTCCCCGCCCAGTTACCCGTTTAAAGTGGGGTGGGATCATTGCCCCATTTAGTTTTTTTTTATAATTTATTTTATTGTCCACATTCATTA
>CAIGRB010171626.1:1029-35982 GCA_903798255.1 Fraxinus quadrangulata | reverse complement strand
AAGAAAATATTTCCTATCAAACAAGCTAAAAAGTAGAAAATGGTGGGATAATTTCCATCTTAAAAAAAATTTAGCCCATCAAACATGGTCTTAGTGTTATTTGTATAAATAATTGATACTATAATATATGAGACTTACTTTTATGAATTTCAACTATCTTTAAACTCTTATTTCTATTAGAATAACTTAAATGTATTTTATGATATCAGTTGTACGTGAAAAATTGAAAGAAGATGTTCATTAATTTTGTGAAATACGATAAACTATAGAAGACTTCTTTATTATTTTTAAAAAATAAAAAATATTTATCATTTACAAAAATATAATCAATCATTATTTAAAATTTCGATGAATAAACATTAACACACCAATTCGACCAGTGACCAAGTGATCAAAAGACTTAGCTGTGGTCAATGTCTGGGTCACATATGATAACTATGGTTGTGAATATATAAACGATCGGGATAATATTTGTGCAAATTAATATTATTATTGATATTTTGTAATTAATTGTTATTAGTAGTGAAATTGTTTCTTATTTTCATAAATCTTTTTCATTCGAGTAATTAGGGAAGACAAAGGAGCAAGATCAGGGTGACCATTACCGTCGCGAGGATTGCAGGGGGCAGGATGGAGATTAAAATATCCTTATTTAACGTTTAATTTAATTTTTAATAGATATTTTTCAATTTTTTAAATAAAAATAAAATAAAATGATGAAGCAGGTTCGTAATTTCGAGGCGAGAAGTGAGAAAATTCCGTGTAATGTTTTTTTGTCACCCTTGGTGTTTATCAACTACAACACAGTATTGGTAACACAAATTCCTATAAAATAGGCAATTAAGCTACTTGTACAAAAATCATTTACACTTATAATGAGGCGACATGCATTTTAGTCATTGATTTGAATAAATAAAATTCAAATCAAGGGCCAAAATGCATCTCAAACTAACTGTACACGTAGCATAACTTTAAAATTGATTAAATGTCTCAACATTTGAGTTAATATATCATTTAATAACACTATATTATCACGTAGACTTATAATATTATCGATCGTGAAACATAGTATTATTCTTTTCATTAACCTTTCCTCCTTCACGAGTAATGATATTCATCCATTAGTTGTTATCATTACCAACTTATGTGGTCGTGGGCCCCCCGATTCGTTGTTATGCATTTTAATAGATCGAACAACAATTGTGAGATCATTGCCATATAGATTGATGATATTTACAACTAACGATAAATATTCTTCCTCAGGATGTAAGTGATCCGATTTGATCAATTTTTGGTAGTGTTTCAAATTAAGTCGTTTGAAGTGATTTGAGACCTAAACAGACCATTTAAAACCATTTCAGATTTCTCGAACCTAAACATAACAGTTTTGTCAAGTTTTAAATCGCGGTTTGTCCATGTATTTTTTTTTTTTCACTTTATCGTCAGCCATTTATTGATTATAATGTATTCTCATATTATATTGATGATTAAATAAAAAATTAAGCGATCAAATTATAAATATAAATACCAACGAAATCAAAGAAAACTCACAATAAGACAACTGGTGCCATTGTCGCCACTAACTTGAAGAGTTAAAATCGCTTCTTCTTTTTTTTTTGTTGGTTATGAATCTTTGCGGCGTGAAAACTAAATAAGAAGAGTGTTTCGACTTTGGTGTAAGCCAAATAAATTGATTGGTAATGGGGATATTAAATTAGGGTAATAATTGGTATTAGTAATGGACAATTGATCAAATTGTCATTTTTGTATTAAAATTTTAATAGTTATATTTTATTTAGAGGTAAGACTATAAATTATCAATCTAAATTCTAGCAGAAATTTAAAACTATTTATTTTATCTTCATTTTATTTTTTTAAGCTGTCCGATTTGCTTTAGAATCGTTGTTAAAATTTCAAATCTATATTAAACCATTTAAAAAGAGTTTGGCTTAGTTCAAAATCATTTCGTTGATGCGTGACATTAAATCAAAGTTTCAAAAAATAGTTTCGATCAATTTTTCAATTTGAGAACTTTTATCTGCATCCCTTCTTCCTCCTAACCTTCATGCACACAAGGTCGCCCATGGGCATATATTCATGGTCGTTGGTAACAAATACATAATTATACGACTTGCACGACATTTTGTTACAAAATAATAGTGAAAAAGTACCGACTTAACAAATACCGGATGGACACATACCAGATGAACAACTAACTTACTAGATGAACAGAAATATCAGATGGATACATACCGTATGTGAAACTAACATACAATATGAACAGAACATATACCAATAGTGCAACTAACTTACTATATGAACATAACACATACCTGCGGAAGAGATACCATATAAACAAATACCGATTGGACAGCTGACTAATCGAATGTTAGCCAAAATAATACAATTAAATAATTTTATTAATCACAATAAAAAAAGAACAAGTAATAAATTGTAGGAAATAAAAATCCAATTAAATTTGAAATAAAGGTCTGTGTGAACGTAGTTTCTTTAAAACAGATTCGCCTCCTCACCGTAAGTACTTGAGGTTTAGTTCGAGCGTCTGTTTTTCAAGATATAACAAAAAATCAGTAGAGTCTGAATACTGCAAATACTATTACTCCGGTAAACTGACTTAATATTTGAACAGTATCACCACCAAGGGCCAATTTTTGGTCCATTCGTGTACGCAGGTCGTGCCCGCACACAAGTTTAACGTTCGAAACCTTTTTTGGGTCCTGATTTGCATTCCCTTCGTGCACACGTGGACAAAGTTTCTATACTACACATGATTACACATTTCTAAAGTGTATTCTTATTTGAAATGGTCATTGTCTTTATCCATTTTTCTATATGGGATAACTTTAACTAGTTTTCCTTCGACAGAAAATCTCTTCCAATTCATCACTTTGAGTTCCAATTTTTCATTCACCCGAGCATAATTTTTTATAAGTAAATATATAATTTTGATATTATCATGAAGGAGAATACAAATCAATCATGATCTTTCAAAATGAACAAAGTCTCACTCAAAATTTATGTCAAAGTCAACCCTTCAATATATTTATTTTTTCCAACACGTTTCATGTCTTCAACTATTATTTCAAGATCATGAGCGCATATCAAAATCTTTGTACCATCTCAAATATACGAATGGTGATCTGTGTTTTTAAAAGAAAGAATAGGAGGTTTTTAAAATAACAACAAATCTTTGGAAAATCTCACTGACAAAGGTACTTTACCAAAAAACATTAGTGCACACCTAACAAAGCTTAAATTATAACTTAAATTAATCGAACATAATTTTTATTTATATATTTGGAAGGTTCCATAATTATAACTCACTTCTTATTATTATTATTATTATTATTATTAATTCTATAGGAGCCATCACATGAATGATGAATCCCACATATATAAATATAGCTAGTCAGTTTAGAGAATTTATAGCTGCTGCAAAGATAATACAATTGCTGCGTATTGCTTGACTATCTTTGTTTTTTCCTTTTTTTTCTGTCAAAAAAAATGAGTCTGTCAGCCATTAAGGTAGCTGAATCTCCACTGAAAAGTGCGGGTTTACAAGATGAACTCACGGCTTTTGATGCTACAAAAACTGGTGTGAAAGGATTAGTAGATGCTGGGATCGAAAACATCCCAAAAATATTCGTTAGACCAGCTGATGAAGTTGCCGAGGAATCAAATTATGGGCACAGCAATTTACAAGTTCCCGTCATTGATCTTAATGGTATAGAAGCAGATGATCAGCGAAGGAAGATCATCAGTGAAGTGAAAAATGCATCAAAAGAGTGGGGATTTTTCCAAGTGGTGAATCATGGGATTCCTCGAACTGTTTTAGACTCCATGCTTGATGGAGTAAGTAGGTTTCATGAACAAGATGCAGAGGAAAAAAAGAAATTTTATTCTCGTGAACCAATGAAGAAAGTGAAATATTATAGCAATATTGACCCGTTTAGAAAGCGTGCAGTTTGGAGGGACACATTCACCATCTCTCTGATGACCTCGTGTGACATTGAGCCTGATGAATTGCCCGTGGTTTGCAGGTATATATATCCAATGACTACCCAAGTATGTTGTTAGTTTTGAAACAATGAGTACAATCACCTAAATCCATCGTAATGCTTTTACTTTAATTTCATGTTTAACTCTTCATACAGCCACGTTGTTTGAAAATTGACAGAAATTCAACATTTGAATACATCAATGAAGTTACAAAGTTGGGGAAAACTCTATTTGAGTTATTATCTGAAGCTCTAGGCCTGAAAAGAGAATACCTAGAAGCGATGGAATGTGACAAAGGGCGCACTTTCACTTGCCATTACTATCCAGCATGCCCACAACCCGAGCTAACTTTGGGCACAAACAAGCACACTGATCCCTCTTTCTTAACTATTCTTCTGCAAGACCAAATTGGAGGCCTCCAAGTCCTGCGAGACAACCAGTGGGTTGACGTGCCACCCCGTCCTGGGAGCTTCGTAATCAATATTGGTGACAACCTTCAGGTTCTCTCAAAAAGCTTTGGTCGAAGTTCCATTACTAATGTTTTGATTCTCTAGAAATTAAGTAATATCTTGTCGAACAATCTCGTTTGAAACTTTAAGCTATTAAAGAAGAGAGACATTTACTTTTTCAAATTTAGTCTTCAACAAGTCCCATGCAAAATTAATTTCTTCATCAAAGGCCTGATGTGTTTATAAAATGTTAAATGACGTCATCTTAAAGCTGAAGTTATCAGACATGATAGTCTTCAACTTAACTTATTTCCAATAATCATGATTTCTGTTTCAGATGGTTTCAAATGACGAGTTTAAAAGTGCTTGGCATAGAGTGCTATCCAAGCAGGTCGGACCAAGAATTTCAGTGGCATGCTTCTTGGCCGGAGTCATGGATCCTGCGAAGGTCTATGGTCCAATCAAAGAGTTGACAACCGAAGAAAACCCCCCTATATACAAAGACTTTACAATGAATGAGCATTTGGCCAAGTTCTATTCAAAGCCAATTGGAAAATCATGCCTAGACGATTTCAAGTTTAAAAATTAGCAATTGTCACAATTATATAACAAAAAAGGTGATGCCACCCCATAATGAATATTGTAATGTGTATTTTGGGATATTCTGCTGCAAACTTCCAACACTGCATTATTTGCTTACATCCACCTGTTTTTCAAGACTCAGTTTTCCTTGTAATAATAATGTACTTCCAGTTTCATTTATGTAATTCGAAATTCAGTACTGCAATAATTCAAAGAATGTGATTGAAAATGTGTTTTAGCGTTTATCATCAAGTCTTAAACTATAATCGTTATAACACATGTAGTAGCATATAAACACAAGGTAAATCACTTGTGCAAAAACTTGAAACTAATAAATCACTAGTTTACTGTTAAATGACCTCACCTATAAAACCTCCAACTTTAAATTAAACACATATAACTTCATAGATTTATTTCGAATTTTTTATATCCTACCACGCTTAGGCAAACTAATTTTTGTTTTGCAAAGATTTAACTTGTAGAGTGACATTGGAAACTGCTGGAATGGAAAATGTCATAAATGGGCGAGTAATGTTATTTAGCACCACTGATGTTTAACATCAGTTTAGGTGGCATCACTTGTGTCATTAGATTATAGGTTCAATTAAATACAAAAATATATAACTCATTTATTATGACATATCACGTACTTACACCTAGAATGGTGTTAAATAGAATTATTCTAAATGGACACAAAGGGATAATTGCTTTTAATAAATTCTTCACCGATTCAAGCATTGTGCAAGTAATTGCTTAAGCCCCCAACTTATGAAAGACTCCCAACTTATGAAATACTCGAGCATTAACGTTTCAATGATAATGTTTTGAATTTATTTGTGTTGTCAAATTCAATGTTTTATTAAGTGGTTGCCAAAGCTTTAGGTTTTTCCTACGTCTTCTTTTGATTTCCAATCGCCATTAAAATTTCAAAACCTAAATCAAACCATTTTAGAAAAGTTTGGCTTAGTTCAAAATCGCTTCACTGATGTGTCCAAGTGACATCAAACTGCCAGTTTTAGAAAGACACGATTTTCCAATTTGATGAATTATACTTGCAGTTCTATGTCCTTTAACCTTCATGTAGAGGCTATATATAGTATACAACAAACTTGCACGTATAGGATTTTTTAACAGAATTTTAACGTGGCAGCACCCTGTTTGCCTGGTTTTTTATTTTTATTTTCTCTTCCAATGTAAACCTTTCAAGTGTAACTTCTGTTGATTTTGTGTTGTTTTTTCATGTATCCATAGTGCTATTCTATAGTATATACTCTGTTTGAAGTGGAACATGTACCATTACATGCAGTCGCACCTTTAAAAGCTACCGAGAATGAGTTGTGACACTACGATACTTACATCTTCTAGGTAAGAATACTCATTTCCTTAAAGAAAAATAGATGAAATTTTTCACTAGAGGAATTAAACAAATTGAGACCATTAAGATATTTCTATATTTTCCCTTTTTATTTTGTGCAAAAAATTAGATTAAATTTAGTCCTTAGTTAACCATTTTAAATAAAAACTAGAACCAAAACAAGGATATGCAATTTAAATACTGTTTATTAATTGATTTAGGCAAACATATATATAAATGTTAAAGTTGAAAACTGAAGGCAGGGTAGGTGATAGCGTGCACGAGAAAGCGGTAGTTGATGGGGGCAATTATTTTGTGGAATATTATTATTGAAAATCCTCAACTGACAAGTTGGAATCCATTTTTTAAAATTATAATGTTAAATATTTGGAAGATCGGATCTGTTGGCTTTTTTTTTTTTTTTTTTTGGGGGAGTTTCTTGATCCTTGTGCTTATCCGTCACATTGATTAAAATACTTCTTACAAATTATTATACACTATATATATATATATTGAGCTTTATGAGCACATAATGTGTCATTATTTAAAGTTGCAGATCTTTGTCTGTGTACATACCTCAGTGCTAGAAAGTGAAATATTTAAATAGGAATGAGCAACAACGTGATTAATGTTGTTTGTGAATTGTAGAAGAAATGGATGAATTAACCATTATTAGTTTCGCCAGAGGTAAGGGGAAAGCCAAGAACGAAATATAAGTTTTTAAAACAATGGTACAACACAAGAACAATAGAATTGTTACAGTTTTTCTTTACCATTTATTATAACTATTCTTTATGAGTTTTCATAATTTCAACTTAGAAGAAATGACTAATATGCATGCATTCGACTTTGTCAAAAAGTTAATGAATATATACATATTTTGCAATTTTATGCAGTATGATTCGTTTACGTACAATGTTTTAAATAAAGATATAAACTTTTAAAGTTAAGCCCTTGTTCAAGCTCCATTGTAATGTAGTTTTGGGGGAAAATCTATTTTGTAATAGTGATTTTCTGAAGAATGTATGATTTAAAAGCAAAAGAAGAAAATTTGAGTTTTCGTGTAATATTTTTATTGGAGAATGTGTGATTGAATATAAAGGGAAAAAAATATATTATTGAATTAATGGAATGAGGCTAAGTATCAATGAAAGCACACCATGACAGCTGAATATATATTATTGAAAGTTATACAACTTTTTTTCTCTTGAAAATATGCATGAAAGTTTGGAGACTTTGGCTGCTATCCTATTTTAAAAAAGTCAGCATGAAAATACTCATAGGCCGTTAATTGCTAAATTTGATTAATGGTTTCTCGTATGAATTTATTCAAATCTTATCGAGAACATATTTGGAATTGATCACTCCAGATAAAAATATGATAAAAAAGTTGAGAACGTAAGTGTTATCATGAGCAAAGATTTAAAATTTGAGGTATAATTAAAATATGGTGCAATTCGTAAAGTTAAAGTTGTCACTCTATTAATCGAAGTCAAAAATAAATAATTTAATTTATTTTGAGAATTATTTTGTACAACTATTTGAAGTATAAGATAATAAAAAAGAGAAAATTACAAATAGATTTTCCAAGTTTCTTACAACACACCCCACGTGTAAAAGATTACAACTAAGTTCAATTCTTGCAAGTTTGGAATGCATCCATATTTCCCAATTGATCATCTTTTTAACCAATTTGTGTTATTTGTTGGCGAAAAAGATGTAATATCTAATACACACTTAGATAAAAGCATGAAACTATATATAATTTATTGAGGTTAATTTGTCTTCTTTAGTCATAAGTAACATCTAAAATATTAAATCCGTATTTTGCTTAGTTAAAAAGATGATAAAATCTAGATAAAGACAATAAATTTTAATTATAGATTTTATAGGACTAACATCTTTTATCAACTCTTTTAATAATATATTCCATCATTTTTTATTAAAATCTACTAAAAATTTAATCTCTAACTACACCAAACAAAGACATATCCTCATAATAACTCCTAACCGACTTTGTAGCATGTAGTAATAGAAATATTTCTTTTTAAAACACATGGTATCGAGAAACATACCACCAAAAAAAAGTCCACTTATGAACGAAGAATGAGTAGTGATAAAATTTTGTGACAAAATAGCAAAATATATTAACATATAAAAAATAAAACCACACTTCAGAACAACTTCAAATATATATATAAAAAATTTAAATACATGATAAAAAAAAAAACTGTAATAAACCATCAATTTCTAACTCACAAAAGGATGTTGCCGAAATTTACATTTTAAAACCGCGCCACAATAAAATTTCTATAAGAGACAAAATGAGAAAGTATTTTAGCGTAAGAGTGAAAGAAAATGAGACACGACAGTGTGACTATAAAGGTTCATAATAAAATAAGTGCAATATAGATATTCTAATAGAAAATTGTTTTTATTAAAATCACTCTAGTATAGGATGAAATTTTGTAATTGTATTATTTGATGGTGAGTATTACGGAAGGCTGTTGATAATTTGTAACAGTGAATCTATATATATTATAACTTGAGGGGTCTTTGTGATATTTGCGGCTCATAATAAATTTCAACTCTTCAGCTTTCTTCTTCTCCCTTCTCTGTACAATTTTCTGGGAAGCCAAAAATCTACATCCTCCACAATTCTTTGTAAGTATAATCAGCGTTCTTCATTCCTTCCTACCCAATATGGCATGCGTTTTTATGTGTGCTCTATGTGTATTCAAAGTGACACCAGTTGTGAATTTCTACGATTATATACAACAGTCTAAACAAAGTTCTCGATAAATTTTCGACTATGAAATTATTTTTTGTTCTGCTGTATATTTCAGAATTGAAGGAGTCATGAATGAAAAGCTTTTGAGGGAAGCAAAAGGTGAAGGCAGTGTGGACGAGGAAGAGAGAATCACGTTAAAAGACAAAATATGGAATGAGTCCAAAACTATGTGGATTGTTGCTGGGCCAGCTATATTTACCCGTTTTTCATCCTTTGGAATCAATATCATCAGCCAGGCATTTGTTGGCCATATCGGTGCCACCGAACTTGCAGCCTATGCTCTGGTTTTCACCGTTTTGTTGAGATTTGCCAATGGAATTCTGGTACTACATCACATAAACGTTCTTATTCATTCTGGTTTTTAGTTTTGAATTCTTGCTGGCTAAACCAGATTAGAATACTTGTTGGTTGGGTCATATTCTACATCTAGGCTCATAATATTGACACAATTTTAGTAGAGCAAGATAACATGATGATAGACAAATCAAAATTAACTTTGACATATGTTAATTATTGAAGGTCTAGTTCTTGAATTTTTCATGAAACTTAAACTTTATAAAATATTATGAATTGTCAAAATTTTCATGTCAAATCATCAAGAAAATTAATAATGCTCAACATACTTTAATTTTTTGGGAATGATGCTTTAATACCAAATTTTGAATCTTGAATTTTGATATTTAAATCTTGATTTTTTATTCTTCAATTTAATTGCTTAAATCCTTCTTGATTCTTGATTCTAGATTTTGAATCTTCCTCTTCAATATACTTTCTCTATTAATTCTTATGTTGATGGATGACCCAAAGAATGAAAATTGCATATGAATTGTGGGTCATAACCCTATATATAGTTTTTATATGTATTCGGCTCATTGTCAAATACAAACCTTAATGAATTTGGTCTCTGCACATATAATCTGGCTCATACTTTATTTAGATGCTTAAAACTAATTACTTAATTCTTTATTAGATTACTTTAATTTTGAGCTTAACTTCAAAATAACATTTATACACAATTAATTACATATGTCAACTCACATAGCAAATTAGATAATTTCCCAACACTAATTGCTCTAGATCTCGCAATAGATCAAGTAATCGAATTGAGAAGAGGGATTCATGTATATGACCAAATTTGTTGTTACGACTAAAATCAGGATAACCCTTTATTATATTTTCTCTTTGAAAATACATAGTTTAATAACTAAGTTCGACCTTACGTGCAAAATAACTCTAATTAAAGTAACAAGTTACTTTTAATTAGTTTCTAAATTGTTAAGCATACAATCCAATTTCCCTAAATTGAATTACCGTAATTGTTATATTTGGAAAGCAATAAATAACACAAAATTTGATGACGGAAAAACTCAACTAGGTAAAAACTCTGGGACCAAGCCAATTACTTCAACTATAGACAATGTGTCTTACAGTTCAATTTCAAACTAATTCCACTAGCTGTCGTAAACCCTGCAACTCCAAGATCTGCTGTTTATTCCAACCTTGCGATCTGCTATCGTAGATACTATCCAGCTAACCCCATTAGACCTCATGTAGCTTTCAAGTTCTGTTGTACTTACAGACTTACAATCTTCTATCAAAATATACTGTCTCAATCTCACGATCTTCTGCACACATCTTTTCCAAGTAGATACCCAGGAATCACATATTCATGTTCTTCTTCCTACGCTAGAATCCCTTCCTCAAAGTGTTAAGGAAGTTAGGTGTTTTGGATTAGAACCTCTTGATGTTTTCCAAAACCAGGTTGTTGGATCACAAAAATAATATATTTGCTTTTGCCAAAGAATTATGCTCTTAGATCTCTTAAAATATAATGTGGATGTATTATGTAATGAAAGCGCAATCAAACACCTCTGCAAATTCGTCCCGGACATTTGTATTTATAGTTGGTGACGCTTAGGTGTTATGGGTCGTGTAAAACTCTTCAAAATCATGAATTAGGCCTGGTAGCATCAATATGTTGCTCGAGCGAGGACTTGTCGCTCTGGGCAATAAGCGAGCGACAATGATTTTGTTTCTATCGCTCTAGCAATGGTCAGACGTCAGGCTAGCGAAATTTCGACTGCCCTTCTTCCCTGTTTTCAAGCTCGAACTCAAACCCTAGGCAACTTAACTCAACTATACAAAATTGCACTTCACTCCTTGATTTTTACACATGTTCAATTAAGTCATTTTTGTTTACAGAATTGCCAATTACAATATTGAACCTAACAATCTCTCCATTTGACATTTTGTAACAAAACTATACAAATAAAGTCAAGGTAGTAGAATAATTCAAACTGTCAAACTAAACTACTCAAGTTCTTCTACTTCTTGCATTCCTTGATATACTTGTTTCCTGAAATAAAAAACTCAATACCCAGTGTAAAAGCACGTGATACAGAAAATTAAAAATGTGTGACCACAATGAACACAAATAAGCATGCTAGTTTGAGACGTGACAATAATGTCAATCAAAACACCAACTGAAACATTAACATCACAAAACATCAAAACTCAAATAACTATACATATGATATGCAATGCAGATGCAATGCACATTCTCCTCCTTACTGCAAGTTCTCAATATTTTTATACAATAGGAAAATGTATCTATATCTTTCTTCAACGACCCCTAGATATACAATCCCCCCCCCCTCTTTGTAATGTACTCTCTCCCCTTTTGTGTCACAAATGACGAAGGGATAAAAAATCTTTTAACAATAACATAAAATCACTCAAAAATACAGTCGTTAGCATGCATAAGTATAATCAATCTGCAGTAAACCTTCCTAGATACTCAATTCAAGTTAATATGGAGTAAATTGTATAAGTGACCCGTGTATATAAAGTGTATTCTTTTACTTATGAAAGTCAAACCATTTAAAGTGTATTAGGACTTTCAAATAAAAGCCCATTCTATTTTGATATTTTCATTTCTCCCCCTAATTTTGAACATATTTTATTTTCACATCTTTCAATATTTGAAACTCATAATTATTTTTTACATCTTAAGTGCAGGCTCTTCTCCATTAAGCGATTAAATTGACCCCTGTAGCGAGCTTTAGTTAGGCTGATTAACCCAAGTCAATTGACCATAGGCACCAGGTTATGAAGAACCCCGCAGGCTTAATTACTCGAATTAAATAGACTCTGAATAAGAACATAAGAGATTGAGCTTCCATTTTTTATTCTATAAATATTTTTTAAATACCAGGGATAAACTTGAGTTTAGGTTTAATACATACTGTCAATTTATGTTCAAGGTCACCTTACTAACATGTGACTGCCATCCCAAATCTCACACACGCGGTAGAGTCCCACTAATAATATCATAGTGTGTGTAGTGCAGATGGTACATGAAGACACCTATATTAAGTGCTCCATAAATAAAATAAGCTAGTAAAGGAAACTAAGTTATAGCTCATCAATTATGTCTATACATGATCAAACATACAAGTTCAAAAATATTATATATCATATTGTAGTAAAAATTTACGTCTCTTTTTTTTATATATTTTTTAATTTTTTTAAAAGACATGAATGCGTCACACAAAATAAAAATATCAAGCACACAATAATAAAAAAATATATATGAGTTTTCTACCTAAAAAGCAAATAAACAAATGTAATGCATGCATAAATCAATGTCACATAATGATAAAGTACGAGCATACACCAAAAATACCTAATTAGTTATATATGCAAATACTCTTACCTTTAAAAGCACCGTGATCCATTTCAAAAAATTTCAGATCATTTTTTTTTTCACAAAAACTTGCCAGTAACTGGAACATTCATATTCATCTGTGTCATTAACTTTGTCAATTAACTCACTTGATTAGTAAGAAAGTCAATCTGACCAACAAACTCTTGATCATTATTTCTATTT
This sequence comes from Fraxinus quadrangulata, assembly GCA_903798255.1. Taxonomy (NCBI): domain Eukaryota; kingdom Viridiplantae; phylum Streptophyta; class Magnoliopsida; order Lamiales; family Oleaceae; genus Fraxinus; species Fraxinus quadrangulata. The sequence continues at coordinate 22,897 of CAIGRB010171626.1, read as the reverse complement.
AAGTTTCAGCTACTATTCTATTCAGGAACTGAGACATCTAGGACGTATACGTCCTAACTCACCGCAGTAAAAGCAGGTCGGGACAAATCTAGGACCAATGTTATGTGGATGCTGACGTCTATTCCTAGGTCGACGAGTTCTACACTGTCTAGTAGGCCTCTATCTAACAAATCTCTTATCCTTAAGATCAGGATTAGGTATATATTTGAGCTGGCCTGTGACAGGGACAAACGTACTCTTAAAACCTAGACCTTCCTTATTTCCAGCCGGCTTATCCATTCCTAAAAAGTTATCTAAATTTTCAGAACCACTAGAAAAGGTAAGTAGTTGAAACTTAGAATATTCTAAATAGTTCAGAAGGTTCTTAACCTAGATTTTTAAGGTCTCTTTCTCAGCGGTCAACTCGTCGACTCTTCTAGAGGACCTCTCAAGCCTATTGGTGAGGTTCTTAACCTGAGTATTAGAAGTATCATTCATGAATTTCACTTCACTTAGGATCGAGGTAGATTCCTTAATATACGCCACTAACTTCTCATTTTCAAATTCAAATTTCTTATTCTTCGCACTCAATGCTTTGTTTTTAGTAAGAATCTTAAGACTCTCCTCATACATTTTATCATGCCTCTTGGATATCTTCCTCACTTATAAACTTTTATCAGAATCCTTATCACTATCTAAGTCCTCTTCTCTTTCACTCCCCTTGTCAGATCCTTCCTTAACCCTAGTAATGAAGGCTATATTATTCTCACTATCTTTACAAACGGATCTCGACTCAGAATCTCCAAGCTAGACTCATCATCAGTATGAGTAGCATTCATAGCCTTCTCCTCACTCATCCTACTGCTAGGGCATTCTCTCTTCAGATGCCCGAAACATCGACAATTATGTCACCTCACAGATTTAGATTTTCTCCTAAATTCACTCAGGCCACCCTTGTGTCTTTTTTTAGGGTTATTTTTGTTCCTAAACATTTTTTCGAAATTTTTTAGTGAGGTAAGCTAACTCTTTATCATCCGGTGAATCAGAATCAGAAGATTCGGTATGGATGTTTCTCACGAATTTCAAGATCAGAGAATTATCTTCAACATGTTTATTTAAGATCAGCTCATACGTCTAGAAGGATCCAAATAATTTATATACCTTAATGGAATCTATGTCTTTACTTTATTCAATCGTCGTGATTTTAGGCCTGAAACGTTCGGGTAAAGATCTTAGAATTTTACGTACTATCTTAGGCTCGGGAATTTTCTCTCCTAAGTTGAAATTAGAGTTCACTATATCGTTTAGGCTCGTGTAGAAGGTATCAAATGTCTCATCCTCTTTCTTTAGCCACCTCACACGTAGATATTATCCTAAATTCTTCAGGGACACTGTCATAAATAGGGCATGTAAGGCTTTGCTATTTCAGTTACACTCATCTAAGTTAGCTCTAGTCCAATTAGCAATGGGAGTGGGGATAACTTCACTATAAACCGTAGAACTAGGGGTAGTCCAACCATTAACCACACTTAACCAAATTCGTTCATCCATAAATTTTAGGAAAGCTCTCATCCCCACTTTCCAATACACATAATTACTACCATCAAAGTAGGGTGTGACTGAGAACGAAGTACTCATCTAAATAATAAGGTCAGGACATGAAATTAAGCTCTTATGCCAATTGAAAATACATAGTTTACGAAGTTCGATCTTACGTGCAGAATAACTCTAATTAAAGCAACGAGTCACTGTTAATTAGTTTCTAAATAGTTAAGCATACAATCCAATTTCTCTAAATTCAATTACCGCAGCTGTAATATTTGGAAAGCAATAAATAACACAAAGTGTGATGACAGAGAAACCCAATTAGGTAAAAACTTCGGGTCCAAGCCAATTATCTCCACTATAGACAATGTTGGTTACAGTTCAATTCCAAACTAGTTCCACTAGCTGTTGTAAATCTTGCAACTCTAAGATCTACTGTTCATTCAAGCCTTGCGATCTGCTACCTTAGATACTGTAGAACTAACCACACTAGACCTACTGATTTACCTCCTGTAGCTTCCAAGTTCTGCTGTACTTATACTCACAATTTTCTACCAAGATATATTATCTCAGTCTCACGATCTTCTGCACATATCTCTTCCAACTGGATACCCCGAAATCACTTATTCCTGTTTTTCTTCCTGTGCTTGAATCTCTTCATCAAAGTGTTAAGGAAGTCAGGTATTTTGGATTAGAACCTCTTGATGTTTTCCAAAATCGGGTTGCCGAATCACAAAAATAATATGTTTATTTTCACCAAAGAATTATGTTCTTAGATCTCTCCAAATATGACGTGGATGTGTTATGTAATGAAAGCACAATCAAACAACCTCCGCAAATTCGTCCCAAAAATCTGTATTTTAGTTGGGGCTTAGGTATTATGGACCGTATAAAACTCTTCAAAATCACGAATTAGGTCTAACCGCATAAATATGTCGCTCGAGCGAGGGAGACTTGTCGCTCGAGCCAAGGGTCTGTCGCTCGAGAGAAGCTTGGGCGATAAGCGATCGAAAATGGTTCTGTTTCTATCGCTCGAGCGATGGCCACACATGAGGCTAGCGAAATTCCAGCGCCGCTTCTTCCTTTTTTCCAAATTCTAACTCAAACCCTGGACAACCTAACTCAACTATACAAAATTGCACTTCACTCCTTAACTTTTACACTTGTTCGATTAAATTCTTTTTATTCACAGAATTACCAATTAAAATATTGAACTTAACACTCTAGTTAACCACGACAAAATCACTTCGCTGGTCGTCATTTTGAGGTTGGAGATTCTTTCATTAATTATTATTGCTCAAAGCCTCAAATTGTAGGCTGTGTTTTCTAAGAGAAAGAATGCTTGTCTAAAGTTCCAGTGTGCATGAGTTGTAGAAAAACTTTAAGGTATCTAATTGTCTTTAGTTTTTGTTAATTAATCACGGATTTATTTGTAGTCACCCAATGCTATGCATGTAGTTGAAACTTGAGAAACAAACTCATCTCAAAGGATTCTTGAATGACGAGAAATATCCCTCAGAACTAGCTTTCTTGCAATATTTGATGTGATAAGCTCCGAAACGGGAATGTGCACGTTCAAATGACATGGAAATACTAATCACAATGGCTTAGTAGTAATAAAGATAATAAATTCCATGGCTCAAACAATTTAAGCTAGTGTTTGCTAGTATTTCCAGCTAAATACGAAATGTATAACCAGGATAGTAGTTTGATATTAAGTTTATCCTAAATAAATCCCAGTTGTTTCTGAATTAAAAAATTTGTTTGTGAAATTTGTTTATAGTCTCCCAGGATACGATTCTCAAAGCATTTATTAGCATTCGAAATCCTGGTTATCTTTCTAGTTTCTGTAATCTTGCTCGAGCGTAGTAAAAAACGAATAGAATGAGGTCCACACACATGCACATGTTTGATGCACTTCAGACTCCAAATCCTAAATGCCAAACACCATAATAGGCTGGCGGAAAATTTCAAAGCATTAGACCTGCTCACAAGTAAATATGGAATTTTCTAGAAATATTTATCAAAGTAATCAACTTCACCGCACAAGAGAAGTCTAGGAAATGGAGAACGTATATCTACCTAAAGTGTTGTTTATCATTTTATCAAGAAACATAAGGATGCAATTTTTCCAATTTCAATTGTGCAGTTGGGCATGGCCAGTGGATTGGAAACTCTATGTGGACAAGCATACGGTGCAAAACAGTATCACATGCTTGGGATATATCTTCAACGATCATGGCTTGTTTTGATAGTAACCACAACTCTACTGTCACCAATTTTTATTTTTGCATCCCCTATTTTAAAAGCTTTAGGCCAAGACGAAGGCATTGCAGAAATGGCGGGAACTATTGGTCTCTGGTTCGTTCCAGTGATATATTCCTATATTGTATCATTTAGCTGCCAAATGTATCTACAAGCACAGAGCAAGAACATGATTATTACATACTTGGCGGCATTTTCACTATCAATCCACATCCTTCTCTCTTGGCTTTTAACAGTAAAGTACAAGTTGGGGATTAAGGGTGCCATGATATCCACTATTTTGGCGTATTGGATCCCTAATGTTGGTCAGCTAATATTTTTATTCTCTGGAGGATGTCCAGAAACGTGGAAAGGTTTTTCATTTTTAGCTTTCAACGATCTTTGGCCAGTAATCAAGCTTTCTTTATCGTCCGGTGCAATGCTCTGGTTAGGCTTTTTTCCTATACTTGAAGGTTAATATACGACATAAAATGTTGTTCTAAAAATATAATATAAAGATAAGATAGATTGTTATGTCATAGTGTACATTGGTTTCATACTGTTTACGAGGTTTGAGACTGATAATCTGTTCAACCTGGTTTCCTTTTGCATTATCTTTCCTGCAATACTTCGCTAAAAGAAATCAAAGATTAATTTAGCAAAGAAATGAATTTATATTTAACTTTTCTAAGCCGTCAATCTCAATTTTTTTCATCTTAACCCTTTGGTTTCTTTGACAGCCTTGAATTCTGGTACACCACAATCCTGATTCTATTGACAGGAAACCTGAAAAATGCCGAGGTTGCAATTGATGCTCTTTCTATCTGGTAACACTTTTTCCCTCTTTAATTTCCTTCTCGTTATAGCTTTCGTCATTTCCCAACGATAAAAGTTTATTCTTTCTTACAGCATTAACATCAATGGTTGGGAAATGATGATAGCTCTTGGTTTCTTGGCTGCAGCAAGGTACTTCTAATTATTCTTATTTTTGTCAAAAATGACTAAACTATCTGAGCTCGTTTATTTTTATATTGATCCTACTACTTTTCACGTATCTTCATTTCCTATATTTTAGTGTTCGCGTTTCAAATGAGCTCGGGAGAGGGGACTCTAAATCTGCCAAGTTTTCAATAATGGTTACAGTTCTAACTTCGTTAGCCATTGGACTAGTTCTTTTTGTATTTTTCTTGTTCTTCCGGGGACGTCTAGCTTATATATTCACGAAAAGTCAAGACGTAGCTGTGGCAGTCGCTAATTTGTCACCTCTTCTGGCATTGTCAATACTCATGAACAGTGTTCAACCGGTTCTTTCTGGTAAGATTATGTTTTTTTCTTTATATTATTTCAGGATTATTTTCAGCAACAATCTATTACTCGAGAAGAAGAAATACTTTCAGTATCGGTGATTAGAAGAATTTGAGTTCAAATCTTTTTCTGCTACAATAGGTGTTGCCATTGGGGCTGGACAGCAGAGCACGGTGGCATATGTTAACATAGGATCTTATTACTTAATAGGAATTCCTATAGGAGTTGTGCTTGGTTATATTATCAAACTACAAGTTGAAGTGAGTTTTTCTCTCTCATTTTCACATTGTATTATTTTGCTTATTCTATCATTTTTTTATACACAATCTGGCATGAATATTTCTTCTTTTACATTATGATCCATTGATTTTCTCTATGGTTTTGTTCCGTAGGGCGTTTGGATTGGAATGTTATTTGGCACACTCGTCCAAACTATCATACTCGTAATATTGACTTACAGAACTGATTGGGATAAACAGGTTTGGAGAATTTGTTACCTTGATGAGAAGTAATAATTAGATATGATGCCAAAAATAAATTTAATTTATATCACCCTTCATTTCAACTACTCATTCAAGTATCTCTTTGCTGCAGGTATCCCTTGCTCAAAGACGAGTTAACAGATGGTTTGTGGAATCTGAAACCGATACAAATTTGCTGTCAACTGCTTGATGAAAATTTTACCCCCTCACAATTCTTCCCATATGGGACATGCTTTTCTTGGGGAAAATAAGTGGAACGAAGCTTAAACATGGGAATATCTAAATTCATATTTTTAGATACTTTTTTAGACATATTGCCGATACTAAGTAGTAGTCAAAATTTTGTATCCACTCTTCATGATATTATGTATGAATTAGGTATATGATCATTGAGAATTCTTCAGAACAAAAGTTTTTTCGAATTTGATAAGTAAGATTTCAAGTAATTTTCTGTGTTATATCAATATTGTTACGTAGAATTCCACTCCGGCTTCCCTCTCCTCAAACCAATGCAGGCTATTTGTAATCTGATGCTTTACAAAATTTTAAGATGTTGATAAAATTGTAGAAAATTGGGAAAGCCGCTTAAAGAACGTCTTCTCCTTTTAGCCTAGTTTCTTTCTGGCTCTTAAAGAACTGGTTTGTGGATATTGAAAGATAAATCTTTTTGTGAGAACTCCAAACAGTGGTGGTGATTTGAGAATCAGATGGGCTGCCGTGGCTGTTTCTGTTCTTGCTTTGGAGATGGGGGATTGAGAGGAGAAGGAATAAGTAACGCACTAATGAGGGACTAATGTGTATAGAAAATGTAGGCATTATTAAAGGTAATTGGTGTGTTTGGGAGTGACGAAAACGATTTTTAAAGGTTTAACTGAAATCTATTTAAATCATTAGATTCGCTTCTATTAATAGTCAAGATTATTTGTCAATTGAGAATATTTAATATACAACAAATTTAAATATTTCAAAATCCTATCCACATGGAACTTTTTCAATTAAAAAAGTGTGACAATAAGTAATGATTGAAGATTTTTAGCGAAATTAGGGGGAAAAAAAATGGTGCAAGTGAAACTATGTTTGAGCAAGTTCTGAACATGTTTACATATTATTTTTTTCAAATTTATGAAATGTACACTAATGATCTTACTGATTGCTTGATTCAAATTCTGGTCTCTAGAAGGAGATAAAGATGCATTTCAAATTTCAAATTCTAAATTTTTTCATTTGGTATGATGCTTAAATATGTGAACACAGATGAAGTTTCCCCTTTAGTGTGGATAAAATCTAAGGGCATGATTATATCTTCCTAAGGGGTATCAAAATAATCTTAAATGATGTATATTGTTGTAAATGGTAATTCTATTAGTGAATGATAATTGCATCCCTACGATTCTAAATATTATTATCATTTTATCTATAATCATTCCCTATAAATATTAGGATTTGGTTCTTAATAAAACACATAGTTCTATTGGTTTCTCTCTAGTTTATAGCACGTGATCAATATGATTTTCTTACAATCAAAGTGAATTACTTAGAAAGTAATAAGTTTTTTAAGTATAATTTGTCAAGTGTGCCAAAATCAATTTTTTTTTTACATTAATTCTGCCGCTATCAGTGCATTTTTATATGTGGAATTCACGCATTTTAACTTTGTGTATGTGGAATTCATATTATGATCGAGAGAATGAAAAATGAATCGGAAGATATTATTTATCTCAAATGAAACAAAGCTGGTTTGTACGATTAAATAGGCGCCAGAGTAAAAACAGAAAAATGGATGGAAGATCACAGCTGGCAAACTGAATTCCCAGCTGTCTAACTAAATATCCTAGCTGAGCTGGCAATTTATAATAGTGTCATAATACTCCCCCTTAAGATGTGCTATAAATGTTCTTCACATACATCTTGGATATCAATGGAGCAAGTGTTGATGCAGGTAAAGGCTTGGTGAATGCATCTGCAAGCTGATGTTGTGATCTGATTTGAAGCAATTTAACTGCCCCAGCTGTGATTTTGTCTCGAATGAAGTGGCAGTCAATCTCTATATGTTTCGTTCGCTCGTGAAAAATTGGATTATTGGCAATCTAAATTGCAGCAAGATTATCACAGTAGATCACTACTGGAGAAGTGTCAACAATTTGAAAATCTGTCAATAACTGCTTGATCCAGATAATCTCACTAGTTGTCGTTTAGATTTCCAAGCAACCAACAAATCAACAACGAAGATGCAAAAACCAGTAGTAGACTTTCACGTATCAATGCATGATCCCCAGTCAGAATCAGAAAAGGCTCGAACTTTGATGGGCGTAACAGAAGCTGAAGAGAAATAAAGCCCCCGGCCAGGGCTTCCTTTCAAGTAGCGAAGCGGGTGATGAATAGCCTTAAGATAAGGTAGCCTTGGCTGAGACATATACTGACTTAACTTGTATATCGCAAATGTGATGTTTGGCCTAGTGAGGATCAGATATATCAATCTTCCAATCAGTTTCCTGTAATGCGATGCGTCTAGCAATAAGTCTCCTTCAAGTGAGCTGAGGTTAATTCTTGAATCCATTGGACTGTTAGCAGGCTTGCAGTCCAAATAGCCTGCATCTTCAATCAATTGTAAAGCGTAATTTCTTTGTAAGATGACTATCCCAGAAGATGGTCGAGTAATCTCAATCTCCAAGAAGTACTTTAAACATCCCAAATCCTTAAGTTTGAACTAGGAATGTAAAAAGTCCTTCAACTTGTTGATTACCTGTAAGTTGGGTCCAGTGATGACTATGTCATCAACGTACACTAATAAAACTATTAAACTATTTCCCGAGCCCTTTGTGAATAGAGAGTAATCTGCTTTGGATTGGGTGAATCCAAGTTGGATGAGAGCATTAGAAAACTTGGAGTTCCACTGTCTCGAAGCCTGCTTAAGACCGTACAATGATTTGTGTAATTTACATACAAATTTCTCCCCCTGTTTGAGAGGTTTAAAAAGTTCATAACCAAGAGGCAGGTCCATATAAACCTCATCAAACAAGTCACCATTCAGGAAAGCATTGTTCACATCGAGCTGGATTAAATGCCATTTCTGGGAAGCTGCAAGAGCAAGTAAAAACTTGACAGTAACAGCCTTGGCTACTGTGAAAATGTGTCAAAATAGTCCAATCCCTCTTGCTGTGTGAAACCTTTTACAACAAGACATGCCTTGTGCCTTTCCAGAGTGCCATCAGAGTTATACTTATTCTTGAAGACCCACTTGCATCCCACTAAATGTTTTCCAGTAGGTAAAGGGACAATGGACCAAGTGTTATTTTGTTCCAATGCCTCCAATTCAATCTTCATTGCATCTCGCCACTGAGGGAACTTCACTGCATGATGGAAGTACTGAGGTTCAGATTGGGATGAGATGTCGATGGAGATTGGAAAGATTGTTATAGGAAAGAAAGTGTCCAATGTGGTTAAGAGGAAACTTAAGGAAGTGAGAGTTGTGTGGAAGCAAATTACAGTGGAAGCCTCTGAGATGAGATGGAGTCCTAGAGACTCTGTAGGATTTTTCGAATGTTAGAGATAGAAGAAACATTGGACTATGGATGTTAGATGATGGTTGGACTTTGATGTAAATGTTTAGGAATAGGTAGGGAAACTGAAAGATCATCAGAAGGTGTAACAGGAATATGGTAGTGAGTAGCAGACTGATCATGTGGAACTGATAAAGAAGAGAAAGGTAAAACTAGATCAGGAAATGGATCAGATAGTTGATTATCATCTGTAACACAGTAAAAGGGAAATATGTCTTCATGAAATATAACATCCCTAGAAATGAAGACTTGTTTTGAAACGACATCAAGGAGTTTGAATCATTTAACTCCTGGAGGATAACCCAAAAGAACACACATCCTAGCCCTAGGTTGAAATTTTGTCCTATGGGCAGTAAGTGTGGTGGCGAATGCTAAGCAGCCAAAGAATTTGAGGTAGGAATAATTTGCTTTGGTGCCATATAGCAATTTAAAGGGAGTTTATGGTGCAGAAAGGGGCTGGTGTTCTGTTGATTAAGTGTACTGCAGTGAGTACACATTCTGACCAAAAAGTAATTGGAATTCTAGACTGAAAGAAGAGAGCACGAGCTACATTAAGAAGATGCTGGTGCTTGCACTCAACAACTGAATTCTGTTGTAGTCTTTCGACACGGCTGAATTGGTGAATAACCCCTTTTCAGCGAAGAAGTCTTTGAATGATAACTCATTCGCATTATCAGACCTAAAAGTCTTACTAGTGGCATTAAATTGTGTGGTAACCAAGTTGAAGAACTGCTGCACAGTTCTTACAGCATTAGACTTTTGTCTAAACATATAAATCCATGTAAACCTAGAATGATCATCAACCAGTGTCAAGAAATATCTATAACCAGAGTGAGATGTCACGTGATAGGGTCCCCATATATCACAGTGCACTAGATTAAAAACCTTACTGGAAATGTGGTTATGTGATTCAAAAGACAATCTCCTTTTTTTAGCTAAGGGACATATATAACAAGGCAAATGTTTATTTGAAATTTCAGAATCATACAACAATTGATCTTTCAATACATCTAATCTTTTGAACGAAAGATGTCCAAGTCTGTTATGCCACACACGGGCAGAAACTGAATTAACAAAAGCGGTAGAAATAGAAGTAAAGATCTTGGAGTTCAGTACATATAAGCCATGTATGATGCTACCCTTGCCAATCATCATCTTAGTGGAAACCTCCTCAATGATGAACTGGTCATGAAGAAATTTAAGACTGAGGTGAGATCCAGCAATTAATGAACTCACTGACAGTAAATTGAACATGAATTGTGGCACAAACAACACATCATGTAGCATCAATTCAGGTCCTAATTTCACATCACCACACAGACTGACAGGTATATGTGTGTGGTTAGGCAAGGTTACACTTGAATTAGTAATAGGTCTCAAATTTATGAATGCAGCAGCAATGGAACATACCTGTCTGGAGGCACCTAAGTCTACAATCCATATGTCCTTTGAACCAAATGTTGGATTAACTGATTTAGAGTGATATATACCTGCAGCATATGTGGATTCAGCCTTGTCCTGATCTGCTGAAATTCGACTATGAAGTGGAAGCCAGGTGAGTAGAGAGCATTATCATCAAGTATTGATACTGGTTTGAGTTCAGGTTCTACATAAATTTGTCAACATCAGTTTGCTGATCCATAAGCTTTTCTTCCATCTGTGAATTAATAGAAACTTGGTTAACAGTGTTAGTTTTAGGAAAGTGTTGAAAATTATCTCTTAGCCTAGACTTGAATCCTGGTGGAAAACCATGGATCATGTAACACTTGTCGATGGAATGTCTATGATACTTGCAGTGTGTACAGTATGGCCTATCCTTCTTTTTGTTGCCAAAAGTACTGCGAAAGCTAGAGTTAAAGTTTCCTCTGCCATTATCAGATCTAAAAGCAAACGTAGCTCCTCCATCCGAATTAGCACCAACTGAGGATGTGCATATTTTCCTCTGATTTTCTTCTTGGGAAATCGGTGATAATACTTTGTTAATTGATGGAACAGGGTCCATCAGAAGAATTTGACCTCTCACTTGGGAGAATGAATCATGCAGTCCCATGAGGAATGCCATGATGTACTCCATCTGATAGAGTCTATTCACTTCCTGAACACCACCACAGACACATATTCCACAACTGCAATTAGGTCAAAAAATGCTTAATTCCTCCCATATAATTTTGAGTATGGTGAAGAACACACTCACTGTGTTTTGATCTTGCATCAAATTCATCAGTTCCTTCTTCAATTGAAAAATTCGAGGACCATTGTTTTGCTGGAATCATTCCTTGAGATCATTCCAGATCTCATATGTTGATGAAGCATAGATCACTCATGCGATATAGAATTGAGAATCCAGGATATCACCATGTTCTTGTTTCTAATCCATGAGTTAACCAGATCTGCTTCATTAGTCTCCGGTTTCTTCATAGATCCATCAACAAATGCAAGTTTATTCTTGACAAATAACGCAATGGTCATTGCGCAACTCCAGGAGCCATAGTTTTCTCCTGTGAGCTGTTGAGTCAATAGCACCAATCCAGGACTATCGAAATGATGTAGGAAGTATGGGCTGGAAGGTTCATCAATGGCGGATTTGTTTGCAACAGACCTTGACTCGGATCCACTTTTTAGAATTATTTGCTCCATTTCGATTTGGAATGAGAAGATGGCAACAGATTTGAGTAGAAATGAAAAGAAGAAAAAAATTGCAGAATGACGATAAGAAGATGATGAACAGGACGCGATGGAAGGAAAAAAATCGTAGAAGAAAGTCACGCAGTTCGGTTCCTCTCAATAATCCGCTCTGATACCATATTACGATCGAGAGAATGAAAAATGAATTGGAAGATATTATTCATTTCAAATGAAACAAAGCTTGTTTCTACAATTAAATAGGCGCCAGAGTAAAAACAAAAAAATGGAGGGAAGATCACAGCTGGCAAACTGAATTCCCAGCTGTCTAACTAAATATCCTAGCTGAGCTGGCAATTTACAATGGTGCTATAATAATTCATTAAGAAGTTATTCATCTAAAGTTATTCGTGCCTTTAACATCTACATATATGAATTTGGTATCTTTTGCATGTTGGTAACAGATGTAGCCAATAAAGGATTTAGTCAATTTTGTTAATTCATATATGAAGATTTATTTTTTCTAATGCATGTTTGGTAATTAATTTTTTGGTAATTAATTTTTATATATAAATTAATATCATATCTCTTTGGTAATTAATTTAGATCACATCTTGCTTATGGTAATATTTCTCTCTGGAATATTAATTATAATTTACTCATGAAGAGTATGAATTATAATTTATTTTAGAAAAATATTAGTATATTACTCTTAAAGAAGTAATAGTAAAATATAACGTAATCTTGAAGTAGCATAATAATAAAAAAATCTAACATGAATTATGTTTTTATTCCTAAAGAGTAAGTTTTTATATAATTTATTATAATAATATTTGATTGCTCCTGAAGAGCATGAATTATAATTTTTAATATTTCAGAATAATATTAATATATTGCTTTTGAAGATGTAATAATAAAATATAATATGTTCTCGAAATAGCACATATTTCGAAGAATATATCATTTTGAATTCATGTTTGTTTCTGATGGAAAGCATATAACTAATGTCATGAGAACAATGATTATTTTGATTACTTGAATGATATATGATTATATAATGTTTAATCACATTCTTCTATCTTATATTGAACTAGAAGTTCAATTTGAATTTATTGTTGGGCGTGATTAGTTAGATCATCATCGGATCAATAACGATGCAAAATTAAAAATTCAAATAAATATTCAACGAACAACCAAATGATTCTTCAATCGAATGAAATCATATATAACGTTTGTTCTCTTTCATGAAATTTTTTCATTAATCATCACCAGCTAAAATATGGATTGAATTTTCTATATTTCTAAAAATTAATCAAGGAGATAAAGCCCCATCATCCTTCATGTTGACCATCCAGATATTTTTTTATATATAACAGATTTGATACAAATACTATATGATTGCATAGTGTTCGCAACATGAAGTTCGTGAAATTAATGTTCAAATTATGAGCGTAATTTTTAGATTATACAATTAAGACAGTGTGTCTTCCTAATAATAATGATCTTAATCTCAACATTTTAATAATTGTTAGTTGAAATATTGATAAATGATTTAACAATATTGCTTGTCAAATGCTCCCAATTAATTCAATTGAGAATAAAGTATTTCCCATTTCTATTTAGGGAATACTATTATGCATCATGTCAACGTCAAATGGGCGATATTTTATAATGCAATTTGTTGATTGTCAATTTGATTGGACAATTTTCTCAATATTAAAGGAAGAAATTAAGAAACTGAAAATAATATACAAATGCACCATTATCTAAATCCTTTCAAAAGATATTTCGAACCAGAAATTTGAAAAATAATTTATTTATATGCATTTACTGACTAATGAGATAAAAAAAAAAAATTCATACACCAGTTTTAAATGCTCCAACTCTAATTAATATTTGATAAATTTATAGCGCGCCATAAGCGTGATGTATTCGATTTTAATATAAAAATCTCCAAATGAAAATGAAGCAATTAGTAAATAAGGTCATGTCAAGTAGGCATATAGTCTTTATGAGTATTTAGACATAACATATTATAAAACTCCAGAAAATGTTTAAGTACTCGATATGTAGAAAATTGAAATATCTCAATAAGTTATGCTATTATAGAAAGATAAATAGAATCGAAAAGAAAAAAGTTGTCAACAATACTTTTGAACATGATGTAATGCATCTTATTATGAATTGAGATGAATCAAAATAAATTCGTCAAAAATATATCAATCGAAGTACTGATTGACCAAATAAAATAATGTGATCATACTAAAATTGAATTTATTAGTGAAACCTAAATTTTCTAGACAAGATCCTAGTAAAATTGAACTTATTAGAGAAATCTGAAGTTTTTGGATTTTCAATCTAAACAACTAAAAGTATATACTTATGTAAAATGAAAATGAAAATGAAAAAAGTAAAGTCGTAAAATGAAATGTGATAGATGTAATCACGTCTCTACCTTGTTAGCAAATAATGGATGAAATTTTATATAAATATAATAAATATGATTATAGTGAATATATCTTATATAAATTTAATACTATTCATGAAGGATTTAATATGCCTGAAATATAATTCAAGTGATATTATAACATGGATGAGTAAATATGCGTTGTACTCTTTTTTTCTTAACCAAGATTTTATCCCGTTGGATTTTCTTGAAAGTGTTTTTGACATGACAACTTTTGTAACGTATTCAAGAAAAATAAATATATATATTTTTTCCTTCATTAGGATTTTTCCTAATAAAGTTTTAACGAGATACATTCTTTATGTAATGAATGTCCATAACATATAAGACATTTACTCTCAAAACAATAATTTGATATGTATGAAACTCCTGGAGAGATCAACAAGAGCTATTTTGGAATCATTATGTTACTATAATCATCAAGTTTTATCCCATTAAATTTTCTTGAAGACATTAACTTACAAGACATCAATTTTGAAGACATTGACTTATAAAATATTAATATTGAAAACATTGATATACAAGACAATAATCGCTTGATACAAGAATTGAAATTAGGGGGAGTGGTTGTACTTTTTTTTTCTTAGCTCAAGTTTTGATCATTGATTTTGCTTGATAAGGTTTTAACGAGACATATATTTTGCAATGTATCATTCAAGGAGCAATGCTGTAAATGATAAGTCTATTAATGAATGACAATTGTACCGCTGCAATCCTATAAATTATTACAATTTTATTCTTAATCCTTCCTTATAAAATATAGGACTTGACTCTCAATAAAATATATAATTTTATTGGCTTCTCTCTTTTGTTCACTTTTTTCTCTCTAATTTATAACATATACTTGAATAGGGATGATCTATTATTACATCCAGACATGTATCCATGTTCTGATCTGTAATGGCTCGTTAGTTCTTTCATCTTAAGAATAATTAGTTGAATCTTAAATTAGATAATAATTCCCAATGCACAACAGATATATATTAAAAAATACCTTTGACGATTTGACCCCTAGCCCTATTATTAGATCTATACAAGTCTTCGGAATGAAATATCGCCTATATGTCATCTTCCAATTCGTTGCTTGAAATATTAGCCTTACAATATCCATAATCGCCGCATGCAAATCTCCTACTACCACCCCGTGTGGATCTCTCCTGACTTGTTCGACCAGATTTATATTCTCATCTAGTCTGTGGCATCATGCTTGTAAAACCAATTCAAAATAACAATAACCAAAATATGAAGGAACATAAATAATTACAAAGTGCTAAATAAATAAAATAGGTCTGGACATTTTAACTGAAATCGAGCCTCACAAAGTTCTCGGCTTAGGTAAAAATGGATTCAGCTTTTTTTTTGGCTTGAGCCGAGCCGAGCTAAAATTTGGCCGAAAAAGTGAGGCTGGACTCAGGCTTTCGGCTCGGGCCTTTCCGAGCCAAGCCGCTGGCTCTCTTTTTTTAACCCCTCAAATTCTATTTTATTTTTTATTTTTTAAGAGGCAGTACCGCTGCCTTTTTCAACCATAGCTGCCTGCCTTTAACTTGAAAGAATGTGAAGAAAAAAAATAACTTTTTAACCTTGAGATAATAAAGAAAATAACAAGTGATAACTTGTTCAACAAGTTTGATTTCATTAATTAAGCCAAGAATATAATTCCAGATGTACTTTTTCAATTGATTGAGAGTAAAAAAAAAAATTAGTGCCTATATTATATAATTTAATTATAACCAAACTTTTCATTGTACAACTGCCTAGCTACAAAGGCAGCTATGCAGCTGCCTAATTTTTTGGCCTAGCCAAAAGCAACGACTAAAGCTTTGGCCAACACTCAAAAATGAGGCTTAAATCAAGCATCAGCTAGATTCCAACGAGCCACGAGTCAAGCTGGTTGGAGCTTTTTTCGAACCGACTCTCGGGCCGCTCGAATATGCGAGCCGAATTGACATTCCTGCTCAAAGCCACTATGTGTTGACACTAATACTCTATTTGAATCACATTAAAATTTTCATTTTCATTCTCATTTTCGTATTCATTTTCAATTACACATTTTTCAATAAAATAATATTTTTCATCATATTAAAATAATATTTTTCATAATATCAATAACTTTTCATTCTTTTTCAACCACACATTCTCCACAATCTACTATTCCAAAATACATTCTTCCAAAATAACGTGGCTCAAACACACCATTAACATGCTTGTCAACATAGAAAATTGTGTCAACACAAAACCCTGTGTTGATAGCCTCAACAGTTCAAAATACCTTCAGTCAGCACTATATATAATTTTTACGTATTTTCAAATATTAAAAATAGACAATTTACCTAAATGAGTAGAGCAACTAACCTAAGATTGCGAAAATATATTCACCCACCAAATCTTTTTAAAAAATGCACCAAATTTTAATTGTATGAAGGATCTATAATCTTTACCCATTATCATAGTAATGTCCTCTATTTTTTTCACATTCTCATTATCATCCTTCCATTAATTAGCATTTCCTTATTTTGCTGATATTTGTGTCCAATATTTTCATTATGAGTGGGTATAAAGATTTAGTTATCCATAATGTTTTTAAATAAGAAAAAATAACAAATATAAAATTGCAAGTAAATATTGTGTATCATTTTAAAGCACGCTAAAAGAATTTTAGGACGAAAACCGCCATTAGAGATACAGTGCGCTAATTAATGGAAGATTAAGAATAAGAATGCAATAAAAAGTTAAGGACACAAGATTGTCATAAATAAAAATTAGGGACCTGTAATACAGTTAAAATGAGTGCATTTAATAAAAAATATGGTATCAATATAAACCCCCTAATAAAAATTACAATATTATTATAAATAAATAAAATCTTATAAAAAATTCAGGAAATTTTGAAAAATTATGGGATGTTACATATCGACTTCCCAAATTTGTGTAGAATGATAAATTTACACAATACTTTTAAGCAACAAGTATGAAAGTAACTATGAGTTGAAGTACTATACTTGGCGTATGATGACGAGAAGTATGATTGTGGCGCATGAAGTGTAATCCATTAACTTTTTCAATGTATTCTCCATGTGCAGGTATAGTCCATGAAGTGTATTTTATCTTTGTTACTAGGGAAAATTGCAGTTGGGGTCCCAAACCTTTCAAAACGTTGCGAACTATGCCTAAACCTTTTATTTCAATTGCACCTGTAGGGCAAATCCCACCAATTCGTCCTACCGGTAATACCACAAAGCGGTTAATATTAACATTAATATTGACATTGGTCGGTGCATCGGTCTCGTACGCCCCATTTCTCACTCACACCTTTCTTGACATAGGCATATCGTTTTTAAAAATTAATCATTGTCACATTAACATTGAAAAATTCTTTATTTCATGTATGCTTATGGATGACTTAATATGCGTGGTTGATCATTGAAACATTTATGACATAACGTATAACGATCAAACATTAATTGCACATAATTGCAATTTATAACACGTCCATGTATTTAATAAGGTAGTATACGTGAGAAGACAATTGAAGGTTTAGTTTACCTTTGAGTCCCTAAGTTTTACTCTTTCAAATGACAAGTGGAGATGTTCCCAGTCATCTGCGAAATCAAAATGTCCAAAATCGTAATTCTTTATCATTTTTTTAGAAAATTTGGTAAGTTCACTATCTAAATATGAATCCATAATATGACTATATTAAATATATTAATCTATTATTATTGTAAAACCCTATATGTAAATAAAAGTGTCGAGGTTTATAAAATTACTAGAGAAATCTAGGCTCCTATTTGTTGTAGACAGTCTCATTCTCATGCTCACGATGGGAAGTCTTATTTTGTCCACTCGGAGAGAACCTAATGTTGGGTTCTCACATTTGGAGAGAACCCAACGATAAGTTCTCCTACTACATCAGCAAGTGAGTAGTCTTATTCTGCCCACGGTGGGCAGGAGAACAATTCCATTGTTGTAGATTAAAATCAGATTTTTAATATATTTTGATAAAAATGATGAAATGTGTGATTGAAAATTTGTTTGTACCAAACAGGAGCTTAATGTAAAAGACATCTTCTATTTAAATAGGTCATTTGTTTCGTTAACTGTTAAACTAATAAGGGTTGTGCTATGTGTACTATAAGGTATACATAGAATAATCCAACTAATAAATTACTTTTTCTACCAAAAGTCAAAACATAAATTCATACGCGCACACACACACATCCTACACACCCAATTACCGATGTATATTTAAGCACACAAATCACCACACGTCTTTACGCGCTAACCGATAAACACACATATAGCCCCTATTTGATGCACATTAAAATTGAAAGAATACATTTTTATTAGTGATGTAGTAGTGAATATGTGGTTAAAAAGAATGAAAAGTTATTGATGTGGTAAAAAAATATTATTTTATTGAAAAATATGTGGTTGAAAATAAGTATAAGAATGAGAATAAAAATTATAATGTAGCTCAAACAGGGCATAGTCTTTGTTGTAGATTAAAATCAAATTTTTAGTGTATTGTTAAAAAGTTATGGATCATATAGAATGTGTGGTTAAAGTTAATTATTGACTTTAACTTGAGATTAAAATCAAATTTTAATTTGTATCAAACAAGGGCATATTATGAACACGACTATATTTACATTAGCCGCGAAAAGGAAGATGTTGACTGTGATAAAACTACTCCACAATTTCTTCAATCCAGATCTATGAATATGAACGTAAATATAAACTTAAAAATGAAGTACAATACCTTATGTATCAAATTCTAAAGTAGAATGTAAATCAGAAAGAAAACAGAGATTTCTTTTACCGTTCACGTTCCCTTTGATTAGAAGAATAAATAATAGTTTTCTTTCCTTAACATTTTGTATTCATATCATAAGGTATTAATTATAGGTTAAATCACTGTAAATTTGGTAACTGGACAACATTTTCTTTTATTCTTCCAATTAGTGCACGAATTAGCCAACTTGTGCTAAATTAATCAATCAAATAAGTAAACATTCTCACGTGCTTTCATTTTACTCCCTTTTGAGTTTGTTATTAATTAAAAATAATAATAATAATAATAAAACTTATCCATAAAAATACGTCAAAAATAAATATAAATAACTTGTAAGCTTAAACCACACGTGGCAAGTAGCGGACAATATGCGATCCTTCTTCTTCAAC
Source organism: Fraxinus quadrangulata (assembly GCA_903798255.1). NCBI lineage: Eukaryota > Viridiplantae > Streptophyta > Magnoliopsida > Lamiales > Oleaceae > Fraxinus > Fraxinus quadrangulata. The sequence goes on along the minus strand of CAIGRB010171626.1, from coordinate 3,512 downwards.
AAGTAGTTTGCGAGAATATTATTACTGAAACACAAATCTAAAAGCAAAAGAGAAGGTAAAATCTAACTGCATGCAAATTAAGCACTAGCTAGCAGACTGGCTTCATGGTGAGCTTGTTGAGAACATGAATATTGTTCATATTCCTTCGTAAAAAAGTTTTTTGAAAGTGTCCATATACTCTGTCTGCAAGCACAATGCAACATTAAGTGATCCAACTCCGTCTCGACCCTGAATAATGAAAGATTTCCCATCAAAACCCATTGATCCAGGGCCCATGTGAATCACTTCCCCCCAACCAAAATTAGCTTCATATACAGGCATAGATGTCCAACTTGTGATTTCCAAACTGGGGTTTCCATAGAAACTGCCCAGTTCACACCCTATCGTGTGAAAATTACGATGCACGGAAACGTCTGGTAGATAATTAATAACTCCAAGATAAGATCTTACATACTCATCTGTTACTTTTTCGATGGCTTCACGTATTTTACTTGAAGCATAACCTAAAGGGTTTGAAAGTAATTCCCCCGCTGTGGTTACTGCTGCTTCACGTAAATTGCCGTTCCCGAAGTAGCCCTGTGGTAATGGAGGTTGCATTCGATTTCTGAAGCTGACAGCTATGTGTAATCTCGTTAGTTGTTCCACAGCATGCCTCCGCGCCTTGGATGCACATCTCCACATATGTCCGGCCAGAGCCTCATACCTGTAGGATAAGGCTGGAGAATATTAGTATATAGTAAATATTGAGATTTATTGCTCTATCTTAAAAATCAACATTGTTAAGATGTGTTGATTATTGGACTCCAATCAACCATAAAATCAGGCTCAGTTTACCAACCAATCAACACCCAATACCAGTCGACCCAAAACCTTCAAATTACTCCTCTCTTTGGTTGCTTACAATTGCACCCACTTAGGATACAAAGGGGGAAGGTGTTTGCAGCCATAAAGGCTAAAGGACAATGAGAAAATAACAAGACAAACTTCAAGCTGAAGCACAAAGCAAAAGGAAGGCAGTTGTGTTTCTCTCTCAATTAAAGGCAAAGCACACTTCCTAATTGACCAAGCTAACAAAAGGGAAATATATAGGATCACTTATAGTAATGGGCCGGCCCAACAAGGAAACAACAAGTGGACCAAATATTCATCCGCTAAGTGAGGAAATCGGGCCATAAGCAACTCTAATTAACTAGACTGCTTCCAATGGCCCCGAATAGTTTTAAAATCGGGTCATCAATCTTAATTGTCGATATAATATTTATCCAACATTGGTTTTAAATTATCGTCCGATATATTCGGTGTCAAAAAACTCAACAAGATGAATAACATTTTTATATCTATCCTTAACGTAAAGGACTAGAGAATAAAATTGTTAAACGTCTAGGGCTAGATAATGCAATTATTTTCAATGTACTGAACGAAAATTTTGATTATGTTACCTGCTATATGGACGGGAGGTATTTCTGTATGGTGTATCCTGATTGGCCTTATCCTTCAATTTTTCAATTTCTTCTTTGCTTAGCTTTAGCATGGCAATTGTTGTTGGCTTCTTCCGCTCCTCCATATTATCCGAGTGGCCTATCAAGAGCGGAGGAGGTGTCAACACGATGTGCTCAAACTTGGGCGGTTCTTCAATTTGCAAAATTGTCCGGTCGAGTACTGGAAGGATACTGGTCTTCTCCCCTCGAGCAATTTTTGCCCATTGAGTGATAAAATGGAAAGCAGATGGGCCATCTGCAATAACATGGGACATACCCAAGCCAAGAGAAAGTCCACCACAACTGAATTTAGTCAGTTGTGCCAAAAGCAATGGTTGCTCGGACATTGGAGTAGCACTAAAATCCATTTTCGGAATAAGCTCTCGCATATTTGCGTTTGGAAGAAAATTCTGCATTTCAAAATCTTCAATCTTTGATTCTGACTCAGCTTCGACGAGAATTGCTCCCTTGGCATCGCAATGAAGTTCAACGCGGCCTCCTCCGATCTCATGGAGGCGCCCCGCTAGTGGGTAGAAGATAACAAGCGCTTTGCTCAACGAGTCTTTTAGAATTTGGATTGCATCCGAATAGAGAAAATCTGTAGTTGGAGCATAAAAGAAGACAGTGGGCGCATGAGTCACGGCCTTAATTTGGTCAAGTTCGCATAGATACATGACCCCATTTGGAGTTGGCTCAGCTGGTTCTACTTTGTGAGCAGTCTTCACTGTCACCATTTTCATACGGATAAGAGACGAAGAAGGGGAAGAATATAGGGAGGTATATATGCTTTTTTCAGCGTCTAAAATTTAACAATTCGAATTAGGTGATCAAATTCAAGCTGGCAGATTTATTATTATTAGGGGTTATTTGACCAAAAAAAAAAATTGATAAATGTTGATGTAGCATGTAATTAAGATTGATAAAGACGTGAATCTAATAAGATATATGATTACAATTGAAGTTTAACCATTAAAAAGTTGATAAAATTTTAGACTTGCCTCTTTC